>CAKAKR010036277.1:0-23130 GCA_916700685.1 Adelosebastes latens | reverse complement strand
GCCCCCCCCCCCCACCCTCCTCAGTCCTCCTCCTCGACCTCCACCCCGAAGCGAGGGTCTTGCAGAGGAGGGAAGTTAGAAATGAGGCTGGGGTTTTTCATACCATTCCTCCTTTTTTTCATGCCTCCACCGTCTCCTTCAAGAGAGAGAGTTTTGCAAAGAGAGAAAGCTTTAATACCGTCCATTTTGAGGTTTATCAGAACCTGCACAATAGCCCTCGGCTTGTTAAGTCCTCCCCCCCCAAAAAAAGAAAAACTAAAGCAGTGAGTAGCATGTTGCAGCTTTCCTGGCTAGAAGGGAGTCTATTGTGTTGTAAAAAAGAAAAAAAAGACTCACAAAACCTGTGAAACAGAATAAGAAAATGGTGTGAATGAGCAGCTCTCCCACCATTCAGTTTCCTCTTCATGCAGGCAAGACAAAGAAATGTTTTTATGTGTCACAACAAGAAAGGAGTAAAGAGAAATCTTGCGCTTTTTTGTTTCCTCAGAATTTGGATAGAGGAGGAGGAGGAGAGAAAACAAATTAAATGTTTTTTTCTGTCTCTTGTTCTTTGTGAATTTAACTGTTGCTCCCACCTCTCTCTCTCATCTCTTTTCTCTTCAGCCGTTTCTCTCTGTTTCTTTCAGATGTCTTCCTGCCCCTTTAACATCTATTTTTCCCCTCTGTCTTTTCAAATTGCCTCTTTTCCATTTTCTTCATCTTTCTGCTCCTTTTTCATGGTGAATGGTTTGTGTACCTGTAGCTATTAGTCGTACTCCTACGACATTATGAGATGACATAAGGCCATTATAAACTCATGGAGATATTTTTCTTATACAGAAATGCTATTCAATAAAAGAAAGCCACATTAATATATATATAAAAATATTATTTTTCGTAGTGAAATGAAGTGCATTAAGAGCATCAAACCTCAGGAGTCCCTTTTATCAGTCGTTAATTTGTCTGCATGAATACTTTACATTCTGGAAAGCATTAGTGTTCCAGGCTTTTCAATGTGCTTTTCTTACCTTCCTTTTATTTCCTTTTCCCAAGGTTGCACTCCTTTCACTCCTTATAGAGTCTGACGCAAATGTGTTTTTTGATATCTGAAAGTAAAACATACTAAATAAGAATTTATAAGCCAATGTTCCCTTTTCGCAGAAAAAAACATTCCTCTCAGTAATTTAATATACCAAGGCCGAATATTTTAGTTACTGTAAGAGATGAAAGTAACATTGTAGAAGTACATTTCACTAATAATTGTATCTTTATGAATATTAATCATAAATAAAAACACTAATACAGCAAAAATATGCTGTACTAGAATTAAAGATCTTTGATGAGATGTTTGCTTTGGACCTACAGTAAGTATACCGAAATAAGGCTCACCCTATAGAATATTTACGTAATCAAATTCTATTTGCAGATCTGACAGCATGTAAAGCAATACAGATTTGGTTATTGACACTGAAGCAGTAGAGTGGAGACTTGAGACTTGACCTCAGTGGGACAGTTGACGACTTAAAGACTAGAACTTCACTTCAGACTTAAAAACAAAAACCTCTAAGGTTTGGTAAGATCTTGAGAAATTAATAAGATGATGCCAAGCAGATTGTGCATATAGCCACACACTCTGAATAATATAGAAAACACTACTAACAAAGCTTTGAAAACAAAAGAGACTAGACTTGGACCAGGCAGCAACCTCCAGGTCTGAAAAGTGAAGCCAATGCTGAAGTGCCTTAAACTTGCATTCTTTCTAACAGCCAGCAGGGGGCGACTCCTCTGGTTGCTAAAAGAAGTCTGATTGTATATAAGTCTATGAGAAAATGAGCCTACTTCTCACTTGATTTATTACCTCAGTAAACATTGTAAACATGAGTTTATGGTCTCAATCACTAGTAAATTATGGTCCCATTTAGAGTCAAATAGACCATAAAGCAGGGGAGGCTTTAGGGCGGGGCTACTTTGTGATTGACAGGTCGCTACCACGGCGTTGTCCGTGGTTGTCCCGATACATATTCAGTCTCTCTTTCAAACTAACAAGGACGGTTTTCATGATTTTTATTTCGTTTCTGTCGAGTTTGAACGAAGTGTGTTTCGATGATCAGCGAGGTAAAGTTGTCTGACTGGAGTTTGGTGGCTTTGAGGAAAGCATATTAATTGTATGTTTTGCACGTTAAGAAATTTTGATAATTGTCCAAATCCCTGTTGATTTTATTTATTATAAATTCACTTCAACGCACATCTCCTAGCATTGCACTGGAGTCTGGAGTCGATAAATACCCGTGACTACTGCAGAGTCATTTGTCCCAGGAATAAATATCCATTGTAACCTTTCCCGCTGAAGACAAATGCCAGATGTTAGTGGGTGTTAGTGGGGTTTTTTGTCCAGTGGGAAAGGGACTTTAGAGTGTTTTCAGTTCATGAAAGTTAATTGTAGTATTTTGGTGCCTTAAAATTGTTTTATCCAGCGTTCGGTTGTACTCAGCTCCACTTCTGCTTGCAAAAAAAACAAAAAAAGATGACGACGGCCAAAAATGAAGATGGCGACGCAAAAACTCAAGGCTTCAAACCGAAGTCCAAAGACTACGTGTACTTCTCATATACAGTATGTCTTCAGATCTTCACTAAACTGATAGTAATTAAGAAATTGGTCACATGATAACATACAGTACCTCAGATGCAGATACAGATCTGTGTTTGTCTCTAAAAGGATTATCATCTGTCTGTCATATATCACAATGTCTGATAATCTGACCAGTGTTTGGCCAGAGGTCATTCAGCCGACTGCCGGCAGTCACACTGTCATTAGCTGCGGGGCGTATTGCCAGTCTGGCACGCCGACAGGCTGATTGGCAAGTAAACTGGGACCAACACACACACACACACACACACACACACACACACACACACACTCAGGCATGTTTAGATTTTGGCAGGGGCTGACAGAGCTCTGTTTGGCAACCTTCATGAGCTCAAAGGCTACAGGACGACTATCAAAGGCCGACGAGGAGCTTTAAGATCGGCTCAGTTTCTTTTAGAAAACGCCGCGGACATGTGGGCCTGTGATTTCCTTCACAAAGTCCTCTCCAACAGTTTCTTTTCCCTCTTTATCTTCTTTTTCATCCCAACAACAAAACACCACCACCACCTAGCTGTTTGTGGAGTCTGTGTGTGTGTGTGTGTGTGTGTGTGTGTGTGTGTTTGTTTGTTCAAAGAGGATGAATGTAATCGCCTTTTGCTGTTCTAAAGGGAGTCGGTATAAAACACCAGATTGACAGATGTTAGCTGGATTATCTTTTGTGGTGCTTTGAACACAATCCAACACAATTTCATATGTGTGTGTTTTTGTTTGTGTTTGTGCGTGTGACAGGTGCCAAGGAGATTGATATTGCAGCGACTCTGGAGCACCTGCGGGACCAGAGGCCGGGAATGGTTCAGACCAAGGTAACACACACACACACACACACACACACACCTGGATCTGTTTGTTCATGTGGAAAGCTGTTCTGTAGCAGGGAGGCCAATAGATGATACACTGCAAAAACACAACCCATTTTAACAAACTAACATTTCATTTTAAAGATCCTGCTGAGTGTGGTTCATTCATTTATACACATTCACAGTACTCAAACCGAAATGATAGCATAGAAAGGTCAGAGATCAGTGTATGGATCATTCTTTGTTTTTTTCCGTTTTCAAACCGAACAAAAAAACATAATAATTTTTCTGTTTTAAAACCATAACGGAAAAACAGAAAAAGTTGTATTTCCGTTTGTGTCTGGGCCTGCATGAGAGGGGCAGGATCTAAGTGCCCAAATCAACTCACATCTGATTGGCTGGCCAGGGACGATCATCTCGCCAATCGCCACGCCTGTATTCAAGGACGGTCATTGCCACGTAGAGCTTCCGCTGTTGTCTCGCAGGTTTTTTATTTTTTCATTAAACATTAAACATTTTAACTGATTAACGCTATCGGTTAAAACGGTTAAAAGAAAATTTTAATAATTAATTCAAAAGCTGGGCGGCTCAGAGGAGCGGCTCATCTATTTAAGGAGAAAAGCTGGTCCACCTTAACAGCCCACCTTAAGAGGCGGAGCCGGAGTTGCAGGATACAAGAAGTCGGCTCCGGTCTCTGGGTTGTAGTTGTAGTTTCGTAGCATTTATTCACCGACAAATAAACTGTACACACACTGCTACACTTACGTTCCCACCAACAACCTCACACTCACCGCCAACACACACCCACGGTCTGTTGGAAACTCGCTGAAGTTACGCAGACTACGTGTGCGGCGGCGAGCACGAAGCCTCCGGCAATGCTAGAGCTGCTAACGTAGCACAAATACACACACTGTTTGTTGGACACTCGCGAAAGTTACGCCGGGCAGACACACAGCTGACAACCTGCTAAACTAAACTAAATGTGCGGTGGAGACTTTAACTGGGAAAGTGGCTGCATGTCCGCGACACTACACGCAGCATCGTAGCTGCTAAGTTAACGCTCCTGGACGGTGAACTGGAGACTCCCGTCAACCAATATCTGTTGTGCTCCTGCAGCTGGTACACCGCTGCATGCGAGGCACAAAATGAACGACCAGACAGAAAAAAGATTCTGATCGCTCATCTGACGACGTTGTTGCAACAAACGTTAGGAGACGAAGGGAAAACCAACGTTTGATGACACATTACATCGGTGGAACAACAGTGTAATCTAACAGCTGAGAGACGATCGTACACATCTCTGTCTGTGCTAAAGATGCTTCTGCACTGTCAGGAGAGTTTGGAAAGAAAGTTGAGTTATAGTCTCCATAGAGTCTCAAATGTCATCTTGTTATTCTTGAATCTGACATTTAGTCGTTGGTAGTTGCTGGGATCAAACCCGTGACCTCCATGTCACAGTATACGGCCTCTAACAATAAATCACACCTCCGTTAAAACTTCATTTTATCTGAAAGTTGGCTGGTATTCTTCGTGCCCCGTTGTTAGATTGAGGCTGGATTTGCAGGGTTTTTTTTAATTCATTCCTCCACATCAGGCAAGATCAATCGATTTCTGAAAAGTAATTGAGCAGGGATTATAGTCAGGTCTGCACAGATCACAGAGGAATATGTATAGAATTCAAATGGGTGGTGATAATCTGGGCTAAAACCTGCTCCCAGGGTAGCACTATCAGAAGTTCTGAAGCAGCCTTCTCTGTTTTATGAACTGAATTACAAAAGAATAGGTATTTGAAATGGAAATAGAGTTCCATTGAGTTATTTTTCAGTATTTGAAGGGTGAATAATAGAGGTCACAAAAGGTAAACACACCTCATTTTAAAGGTTAGAAGTAGTTAAGTCCTTGGTTGTTATGATATACCCTTAAAAGTGACCATTAATAGATGATTTCATCCACGGACACATACAGTAAATCACACTTATGCACAGCCTCAGAGCTTTACCTAAAACAACCACAGTCATCCTCGGTCACAGTGCACGCAGGCTGACGCCAGGCCCGGTCTGGAAACTTCAATTACCGGCTGATCTGTGAACGTAATTAGAAAGGAAAGCCGGGATGTGTGTAAAACATCGGTGGTATCGATCCAGGCTTTTATTAAACCATGTATCCTCAGCAAACGGCTGTCACGGCGCTCTCGCTGCGTCTCTCACACATTGATTCCCCTCGTGGTCACGAGTCCCAGCCTCAGCGCTCAGATTTCATTTCGGATTTTGATGAGGGAAGATGTTGTTTGGGGCCCTTCATCTTCCTCTTCCTCTGATACAGTAAACTAAATGTGTCGGTCTTATAAACATAACTAAATATGACTTCTAAATCATTAAAAATAAAGGCTTCTCAGCTGCTAAATTTACCACCAGGGCTTTTTAATCCGACTTAAAATCAAATGATAATGCTGTTTCTGCATCTATACTAAAAATAACTCTGTTCTTTGTTACTTAATCTTTGATTGGTGTGCAAATCCTTTTAGAAAAAAACATCATAATTACACTTTGTCAACTGTAAATCAAAATTGTAGATAAAAAAAAAATGCGGAGGAGGTTGAGGTAGTTTCTTCAGCCCCGAGTAGTGTTTTAATCTCAGGTAGCAGCAGGGGTCTCAGAGTCACAGTCGCAGGGTGGGGCTCGGAAGGGAGTGAGAACGTGTTGGACGTGCAGCAAGAGAAACGTGGGCATAACTTTGGTTGTCGTTGATCATAGATTTGTTTGAACAATCATTTTCTACGTGATGCTACGTTAAATAAACATAATTTAAGGTATTTAGAGAAGGAAAGACTCCCGCTGTCACTGCAAGAAAGCAGTCATGTTGTTACTGCAGTCAGACAGACAAGCCTGCTGGAGGTTTAGATCAATCAGATTCTCAGACTCTGCTATTTCACCTACCCCCCACCTACATTAGTTAACCTTTTACTCGTTGTATTTGAGACCTTTCTGAGGAGAATTGATCATTGTTCTTGGGTGAAAAAATATACAATATGTGTCCTGCGATTAATTGACTAGACGAATACTTCTTTGAGAAATAAGAGCCTGAGAAGTGGAGGTTGATTAACTTGAACCCGAGAGCCTCCGGTACCGGGGGGGCAACCGTGACGTAGTTACGAAATATTGCTATTTCATAATGGTCTAAGATATGAACGTTATACTGGTTTGAAAACATGAGGTCAGAATCTGTAAACCAATTTGTCCAAACTATGTCTTATCACAAAGCATTTTAACAATAAAGTCGTACAGTTATAAAAGTAAATATAAGTTGTGATCAAAAGATCTGCAATCATTTTCTACAAAAGTCGACAATATCACGCTCGGTATCGTTTAGAAACTAGAAATTCCGACCTTTCTTATGCATCCGAATATGCACCTCGAATCGGAGGAAACGAAGCCGTCAAACATCACATTTTACAGTCACCCTGACATAAATCTATGTTCTTGTTTAAGTATTTCACTGAGGCATATGCTATTTTTGCCCCAAAACGGCAGCTTTTAGTTACTTACACGTCTGCAGTGATTATAGAAGACCAGAGAAACCAGAACAGCTGCAGGGAGAGAGGCCAGGCACCATTTTGTGTCAAATTTCACCTCCAGTTCCAAGCGACCTTTGGCTATTTGTCACCACCTGGCGACTGTATCGAAGTACTGACATCAACAATCTATATATCATTATTTTCGTCTCATTGTAACGAATCTGTGGATGTATCAAACAACACTGTGGGCTCTTCCTTTCTCTATGCATCTGCTGTAAAGCGTGGATCTCTTCGATCATATGAGTATTGATCAGTATTCATTGTGTTTATTACTATTTCAATATTTTTGGGATATTTATGTTATTTGTAACATGACTATATAGAAATAAATAGTGTATTGAAGTCCCAGTGCATGAGTATATCTCTAAAAGTTCAGTTGCATCATTGTCTATGGGATGTTGGTCTTAACGGTGATATTGCCATTGATATGTTGATTTTATACTAGGCGAGGATGAAAATCTTTTTTTTATTGCATCTCCATTGTAATCTCCATGGTAATATAGTTTACATTTACATTGGACTCATATTCCATGGCTTCTTACCTTTCAAAGGAGACCAGATATTTGCATCTAAGCCTTATGGTTGAGGAGCTAGTGCTGATTCATTTTGGGTAGTTATTTTTCTGAGGGATAGGGCGAGGGCTTTTGGACTGACATTTCTTTCAGCGACTCAGAGCTTGCTGTTCAAAGGACACCGCTCAAAGAGATTTTAGTGAGTAAATCAAACTGACACTACAGAAGTACTGGGAGCAAAAGTAGGACTTTGTTAACCAGCCAAAGCTTTTTTTTGCAGGATCACCGGGTTCATCATCTTGCCAAAGGGCTCCTTGGCAGCACGCATCACTGAAATCAAACTCTGCTTTCCAGACTTTTGTTCCCATATGTGCGTTTCAGCGTTTTCACTTTCTCTTTTTTTTCTCTTTCTTTTTGTTCCTGCAGGATCAGTTTGAGTTTGCGTTGACGGCCGTTGCGGAGGAGGTGAACGCCATTCTGAAAGCTCTTCCACAGTAAGAAGGAGCACCTCCTTCTGATGGACCTCCTTCCTCCTCTCCTGTCTCATCTAGAGGACTGTCCTTATATTTCCTCGTCGCATCACCACAATTCCTGCTTTCTCCTCTCCTCATCCTCCCTCTTTGTCTTTTTTGTCCCGTCTCCTTTTTTTCCCATCCCAGTTTTTCCTCCCTTTCTTCCTTTGGTCCAATTGTTATTCATTTTGTCCAGTCTTTCCTGTCCTCTCCTCTTCTGCCCTCCTTTCACATTGTCTTTTTGCTTCTCCTATCTTTACCAATCTTATCCTTTTTATTTCCTCCAAACGTCTCCTGCTATATCTCTCCCCAACTTTCTTCCTTTCCCTTCTCTTTATTCTCTTGTGTCCTCTTCTACCTCCTCCCCTGTCTCATCTAGAGGACTGTCCTTATATTTCCTCCTCCCATCACCACAATTCCTACTTTCTCCACTTGTTATCCCCCTCTTTCTTTTTTGTCTCATTTCATCTCCTCTTTTCCCATCCCAGTTTTTCTTCCTTTTCTACCTTCGGTCCAATTGTTATTCATTTGGTCCAGTCTTTCCCGTCCTGTCCTCTTCTCCCCTCCTTTCCCATTGTGATGTGGCTTCTCTTATCCTGTCTATCTTTTTAACCACCATTTCCTTTTTATTTCCTCGTTGTCTCCTAACGTTTCCTGCTATATCTCTCCCTTATTTTTCCGAATTTCTCCTCCTTTCCTCTTGCCTCCTCTCCTTTTACCTTCTCCTCCTTCCACTTCTCCCCATCTCCTCCTCTCCTTTCATTTTAGTAAACATCGTGTAGGGAAACCGTTGAACCAGTCCTGTACATAGATAGACCTTCCTTCTATTGTAACGATCCATGCAGCCTCTTTTCCAAAGTGACATTAAAACACATTTTCATAGATTGATAAAAAAAATATTTCTGTAGTATATTTATCATAGTTTCTATTTTATTGGTCTTTGTTTTGAGTGTGTGTGTGTGATGTTGACCATCATGTCAATCATATTTGTGTCTGATTTTTAGAGCCATGCTTTCTGATATGTTGTCATGCAGTAAGAGTGTGAGGATTTTTTCTTTTTCTTAACAGTAAGTGATGAAAAACTACCAATAGGGCGTTGTTTCCAAAAACTTGTGCCGACTCCATTAAAACATCTGCAATTTTCCACTTATTGTGAGAAAAATAAAAAAAAGATGCTGGCACTGGATGTGAGGTGAAATAACATGGATATATATATATATTTTTCAATGTGTAATTCTCATTATCCTCGTAGAAGCAATATTGTGTTTCTTCAACCTGAATCATTTTCTCTTGTGGACAACCAATAAGTGTGGCTTGTCAGTGAAGTTACACTCATGTCTGCCTTAATAATAAAAACACAGTAGATGGACTCGTAAATGTGTCCAGCCACGCGGAAACTAGGCTCGTGTGTAACGCTTCGTTTTAAAATGGCCTTATTTCAGCGGATTAACCTGTGGATTAAAGGTTTGCTCTGCTGTTGCTTAATGAAAATCCCTCTGATAAACACTGCAGTCTTTAATAAGTTGAGGGCAGCAAGTTCCCTTCAGTCCAAAAAGTTTGTGAGAGTCTTTGAATCAGTTCAACAGCAGCAATCTTGTGTACTTTAAATAATACATTATTAACAAATCTGAACGCTGGAATGAGGCCATTGTAAAATAAAGTGTTTCTGACCAGAACTTTTATGATAAAAGAGGATAGTCTTGCTTCTGAATAGCAGTTCTTCTATGTAGCATTAATGGATGATTTGTACATGTACGGTAGCTGAACCTTTATTGCATTGAAAACTAGTTTGCGGTGACACTCAGCTGGTTTTCCCAAAAGCATCCTGAGACTAACTGTTGTTTTGTTAAATGAAAGGAGCAGCATTAAATGACCAAAATCAGTGATTGTTTTACATGTTTTAGCCCACATTACACATTTTTTGAACATACAGTATTATGCCTAGATTCCAGGCAGCCATTTATTAACGTTCATTTCTGAGGATTAAAATCTATTGGTGGATGAATTACTGTTAGAACATAATGCAGAGCAAAACTTTTCAAATCAGTCTTCACTCACAACCACATTACCACACAAAAATAATTGAACTTGAGCCAAAAAATCTATTCAAAATAGGCCTATATGTAAAATTATATTTATATTATATGTACATTTGTTATTGTTTTTGTCTCGTTTTGTATAGCCTAAACCTAGTGAATAAGTTGCTTATTGGACTATGCTACGTAAAATGCGTATTTCTAATAAGCTTTAAAGCTTCATCCTACATTTCTGAACCAAAAATACTTAATGCCTTATTGTTATTTATTCTTTAATATATGCATTCCTTTTGAGAAATTGTTAATAAGGACCAAAATAGATAAATTATTACTAAATTGCTATTGCTATGAATGGAAACCAATGGCTGCCTAGAAAGCAGACAAACTGCATTAAAACTCTGAAAGTCTCTGACATGCAGTCAAAGATATACTACTTGGTTTATTTAAGATTAACGCTGCCCAGTTAAATGCCTCCTTGGGCTTGTAAACAAAATTAAAATTATTCACAAGTAGCCTGTATATTGGAGAATTCTGGTAACCTGTCAAACACAAGCATCAGTCTAGAGGTCATTTCGTTTTTTTCTTGGCTTTCCAAATATGAGGGCAGAGACATGGTTTTACCCATGAACCACTGTGTTCGTGGGCTGAGAGAAATAATATAAACCATTAGGTTTTGGGATAAGTAAGAGAACGGAGCTCAATATCTGGTTTAATTGAACAAAACACGACTAACCTGCTCGGGGTGAACACATCCGTTATCTAAAGATGCCTTTGGGAAACAGCTCATAGTTTGTGTAAAATCAACTTAATTTCACTACTTTCAATTAGCTGACAATAAATGAACAGATTTCAAATGTCTATCCATGAAATTGTAGCTTTATTTGTCAAATCTTATTTGAATCACCCATGATATGACTTGCATACACTCTGCTACTAGTGCATGGCTATTTATTCAACAAACGAGTGTGCTGTACTTTTATGTGGCCTAAAGTTGATCTTAGCAAACAAACACTTTATTCCAGACTATGTACTGCACGGGAAGCTCCAAGGACTTTAGAAGTGCAAAAGCCAAGGATTATCATCTCTCGACTGTGCGGATCATGGTTAAAGCACGTTGAAAGGTGGTGCAGTATCAATATGATGCAACACTGCAGCAAGCTGGTGTCATGTTGTTGGAATCGACTCCATTTTTCATCACAAAAGTGAAACATGTTGCAAGAAATGCTCCTTATAACAGCTTGTTCAATGTAAAGTTGGATCTTAATGTTTCTGCCGTTTCAAAGATACCATCATGTATGTTAGAAAAAAAGGGAAATACGTGAAACGTCATTGAAATAATTGAAATTCTACTGGCCATTTTTAATGCAAGTCAAAGCTAAAGATGTTATAATGGGTATTGTTTTTGCAGCTCAGTAGGTCATATTCCCCAATGCTGTTCTGTCTTTCACACACTCCATTGAGTATCAATAGATGGCTGGTCTGTTGTATTAACATTCTGTACATAAAACAAAAAAACAACAGAAGATATTTTGTTCTATTGGTGTAAACAAATTGTGAATAAAGTCTCATTGTCGATGCAGTATTGTAATGCAATCCTGACTTGTTAGTTCTGTCTTTTTTCTGTCTTACCACTGTTCATAAAACTTATGCTCGGACGTAATTATACACAATCATTCGCCCACCATCTGGGTGGGCGGTGAAACATCTGTTTTATAGAGCACTGAACACCCGGCTGCATTTTAAATCAGACACGGAGTCGTCGGGTTAGGCGTGATACAAAGCACCATCCTGTAGTAGATGGTGTTTGTTGCTCAACATTCACCGTATCCCTTTTTTTTTCATCCAGGTAAAGTTTTCAGAGAACACCTACTCTTCTCCTTCAGCATCACTCACTCTGCCTCTCATTCACAATATCATTCTTTGAAGTTGTTCATGGGGAGTTGCCACCTACTACATCCACAGCCTTAATGGTAGGCTAGACAGAATTCATGGTTTTAAATCAAGGTTCCGGGGTCACGGTTTTGTAATGTACAATAAAATGCAAAAGCTAAACTTTCATAGAGTTTAAAATATAAGGAACACACAGTGGTCATAATTCCTGCGGTAAAAAGGCACTGAAACATTTGGATGTAACGTAACAACGTAACGTAACAACGTAACGTAACAACGTAACGTAACAACGTAACGTAACAACGTAACGTAACAACCAACGTAACGTAACAACGTAACCTAACAATGTGACGTAACAACGTAAGTTAACAATGTAATGTAACAGCGTAACGTAACAACGTAATGTAACAACATAACTTAACAACATAACTTAACAACATAATTTAACAATTAACTTAACAACGTAACTTAACAACGTAACTTAACGTTATGTAACAACTTAACGCAACAATGTAAATAGCATAAATAAACAACAACCAGCCTTAGCGAATTTTAAGTAACGTTATGTAACAAGCGCAGCAACTCTACGTAATACGTTGCGTAAAACAACGTGACGTAAGTCAACGTTGCGTAAAACAACGTGACGTAAAACAACGTGACGTAAAACAACGTGACGTAAAACAACGTGACGTAAAACAACGTGGAAGCCCTCTATTTGTTTGACCCATTCACCACCCGTCCAACCCACCCTAGTGGAATTTCTTTCTTCTTCTACTCGTTATTATACCACTTAACATTCAATAACGGACGCTCGTTGTACTACGTCACTTGCTCTGACTGAATGCAAAAACATCCGCATTCAATGTATCCGTGGTTTACAGAAACGTACAATGCCAACTTCTTTTCCTGGCGACTAGGCCGTTCTAAACGGACAATCATGAGAGAAGTAATGTAAGGAAGCATTTTTTGAAAAATCAATGATAAAGGAAGCTGCCTTTGTAAAATGCAACTGCCTTGCAGAGAAAAAATATGTGGCTCTTTAGTTGCCAGATGTTCCACTTTCTTCACCAGGTACATCGCTAACTTTGTCTCAACACACGGAGACTGAAACTGAACCATACCATGATCTGAGCTATAGGAGCAGCCCCAGTTATGCTTTTTCACAGCAGACTACTTGTCATAGTAGGAAAATAAGCGCAGGTGTTACTAATAACATTAACGATGGCTCTGATCTATTCACGTGTCCCAGTGAGCCAGCATGCACAATAGCAAGACTGAAACTAAAGCAGGTAAATGGAAGTCAATATAATGATCAGCTAAGGGTTGAGGAAACCTGCTCAGCTCTTTAAAAACTAGACAGTGTAAAATAGTTTGATCATCTGTGGCCCTAATCACTGCTCTTAGCCTTTCTGTTGCCAGAATGAAATGTCAATTTTCTTTTTTTACACATAGGCACGACACCAGCTTTACATTATTATTCAACCGGCGTCTTTACAGATGAAGCCGAGTGGATGAATAGCTCTTCTAGAGTGCTTATTCAGGTGAAACATCAGCTTTGGTATTGATTGTGGAGAAAACGCTCTCGGTACATAAGCTTGTGTTGCCGGCCAGCAGTGTTGACTTAGAGAGTAGGAAGTAGGGTAATCGATTCAGCAAGATGCCGCTATCTTCAATGATGAGTCATATGAGTAGATTTAGAGTGTCTTAAGTGTTGTATTTTCACACCAAGCTGCACACAGACGCCACCTTCCACCATTCTATATGCAAACCCGTAGGCTGTGGTAAGGATAGACTTGTGAAGTATGTGCACAAGTTTAGGGCCTTAGATTTGGTTCACATGCAGCTACAAAGTCTGCATTAAAGACTTCATTATATGATATTTTGACCTGAATGTTCTGTGTCTATTTTTCTAAGCCTTTGAATTACGTTTACCTGGGTAGAGCAGGTTGTCCACCAATCGGAAGGTCGGTGGTTCGATCCCCGGCTGCTCCAGGTCACATGTCGCTGTGTCCTTGAGCAAGACACTTAACCCCAAATTGCTCCCGAAGGCATAGCCGTCGGTGTGTGAATGAGTATTTAGATTAGATCCTGATGGGCAAAGTTGGCACCTTAGCAGCCTCTGCCATCAGTGTATGAATGTGTGTGTGAATGGGTGAATACTGACATGTAGTGTAAAGCGCTTTGAGTGGTCGGAAGACTAGAAAAGCGCTATATAAGTCCAAGTCCATTTACCATTTACCATCTTTGAACAGGTGCTATACAAGTAAACTTGTCCTGCCTTACCTAGTGGTTCCGGTAATTTGCACTGTGGCTAAACTTTTCACTGGGAATTGAGTTGCAATGGTGGTGAAAGACGATACCCTACAATGTAGCCATGTACATAGTTTGGGTTTTATTGTTATTGTTTTATTGAGGTTTTCAGATCTCAAATTCAAGAGCATGTCTTTCCAGTAATAATGTCCAAGCAACTCTGTTTACTCTATCAAGGTATTCCCATACAACGGTTCGTATGATATCTTACAAAAAATTTAACTTCTGTCTTCACAGGAAACAACTTCCTCAGGTTTAGGTAAGAAACCTACTTATTTAGGCTTAGGAAAAGATTAACTTGCTTAGGATTAGGAAACAACACTACTTAGTTTAGGAAAAGATCCTGGTTTGGCTTAATATAATTCCAGAAATGGCGGAACTTAAGTACGTAACTTACTCGACAAATAAATCAACGCCGGTCTCCTGGGCGAAAGTCCTGTGTTTTTAGACCCACCCATCCACCCTGATCTCCTCCCTATGCGGCGTTCGTCACTTTTTATATTTCCTGCTTCACAATTACCTGACACAAATTGATATCGTGGGATATACATGAATTACGGTGCATTGCTTTTCGTAGTGTGGTGGCAGTTTCTGTTAAAACAAGACACAAACCAAAGTAACAACTTGTCTTTCAGTGAATTTAATACAAAAGCATACATTAATAACTAAAACATCTGCAGATGGACTCACGAGCACAGCCACCTGTTGTGGACTATGGCAAGTGAGCCCCGAATACAAAGAGTAGTCAGTATTTATACATTTAAAGCATAACACGAAGATAAGTGCAAAGAAGAAAAGAAGAGAAGGATAGAAAGTGTATCAATGCGTCAGCACACAGCAGACAACAGAGCATCACAAGACATAACAAGTATTTCAGCAATCTGTTGTTTGCAGTTACAGAGAACTAAAATGTCAGGTCACTGTCTCCTGGTGACAAAGTTGAACATGTGAGGCCCTGAGATTGTCTAAAGGTACAGTGTTAAACTACAGATATGAAAATTGCCATTACAGTAGGTATAGCTAAGTACAGTGTATAAGACCATTGTTCAGATGTTGATCAGCTTACAAATATCCAATCATACACAAGCAGAAAAAAGCCCCTGTAGTGGCCCCTAGATGCTGCAATGTTCATTGCAGCCCATAATAGAAGAAGTGTTGGAGGTACAAACAACATAGCAATTCTATTTTCTATATCCTAACCTAATCAGAAAATGTTTTGGCATTGTACATTTCTGCAAACCACGGATACGTTGAATGTTGATGTTTCTGAATCAGAATACGTTTCAAAAATACACTTCATGTCAACCTCAATCACGCTTGCAGAAATGCACAATGTCATGTGGTTAAGGTTGTCAAACAATTGGTTAGGTTTAGGCAACAGAACTACTTGGTTATGGTTAAACATCATGGTTTGTGTTAAAATAATGATGTAATAACGCAAAAACATAACGTAACGTAACAATGTAACTAGCATAAATAAATAACTGCCCTTAGCGGACTTTCTTGTTTCGTAACAAGCGTAAAATCAACATTTACTTTTGGTTTTAACGCGGGACACAAACAGCGGTCTCCTGGGTGAAAGCCCTGTGTTTGTTTGACCCTCCGTTTCGCCCGCAGTGGTTTTTATCGCTTGTTATACTAATTGTTATACCATATAAATTTCAATAACGGTCGCTTGATATACTAGATTACTGCTTCTGACCGAATGCAAAAACATCCACATTCGAAGTATCCGTGGTTGGCAGACATACAAAAAGCACAATGTACAATGCCAAAATTTTTTCTTGGCAACTGGGCTGGAAAGTGAAGCTATAAAGCAAAAGTCCAAGGTCACCGAGATGATGAGGGTTCTTCCTCCTGGGGACCATGAATACCCACAGTACATTTCATGGAGACATCTTGTCGAGAGGCAAACAGACCATCTGTCATCTCCATCACATACCCCCCCCATCGCTGGTTAACTAACAGTAAGAGCCGCAGCTCACCATTCACAACTGATGCCCAAGTTGTCAAGGATAAAGCCACTTTATATTATTAGGATATTTTGCCTCATTTGTCCTTAGTCTCATCAGTCACTGATGTCTTCTGTCCATCAGTTATCTCCAGTGTGTCTCCGCCTCTCTACATCACCTGACCTTCCTGTTCCCAATCCTCTAATCAACTCTCCAGCATATATACTTGTCCTTTGTACAAGTTGTACATTTGACTCCACAATCTGTTTTACTGAGACGTCATTACTTAATTTGTGCAGTGTATACAGAATCGCAGAGAAGCCTGAAGGAATGTATTTAAAAAAAAACATCCACAATAAGCTTGTAGTTGATACATTGCTACTGTAATTAATACATGTATAATGTTGTTTTCAAGTCAAGTTGGATTTTGGTCCTTGATGCAGGAAAGGTTGTATTATTGTGGTGTAATTTGCCACTACTGTTGAAGAAAAAAAATCACACATACACGGAAAATGGATTTGCAAAAATGAAGTTTTCAAAAAAGAGGAAATGTATGTTTATATTCCCTTTGACACGTAGGCATATTTGAAATAGTACAATTGGGATTGTAAGAAGTTTTCAAGGGCCTGAGAGGTCATGAAACTCATTCAGCAAATAAACGCCTGTGAGAACTTTCAATACGAGTGAAAAAGGAAAAAAAAAACACATAATTGCTTCGACTTTTTCCTCCTCAGACAGCAGCAGCAGCATGCACTGAGACTCACAGCAGTCGACTTTATTTTACATCTAAACACGATGCCCGAGCATGCAGTTACAATATCATTGTGGCTCTCCGCACCGCATCGAGTGAAATATACAGTTATTCTCCTGCTGGCTAATGAGGTTCCCTGAAAGTCAGCAGTCATGTCAGTGTGCAGTTCAAAATCATCTGCTGTTATTTGTAAAAAAGCATGGTGTAGCTATTCGCTGTGTCACTGCCGGGGCTGCTAATGGGTCATTGTTATTCTCGCAGCGAGAAGAAATCTGAAAAGGCTTATTGCAGTTCACAGACGGATGCAGGAGTTTTGTTCCGAAAAAAGAGACGTCTGCAGTTTCACAACGGCGGTTCAAATATTTTGTGTCCCCTTTCGTACATTAGTCTGCGAGCAGCGTACGCACACTGTCGGATATTCTGTGACTTTTCCGTGATCAATAGAAGGCGTTGTAGACAGCGTGACTCATCATCTCTGAAATGTCAGTGTTTCACTGTGAATGGCAATCACACACACACGTACTCACACACACACACACTCACTGTCATAACAGTCAGTTTTAACTGATTATCTATCCCAGGGTTTACTGAACACATAAAATAAAATGCGGTCATGAAAACACAGCTGTAAAATCTCCCACCTGGGAACCTCCAGCACCAGCCTGGCGCTGAGCTGTTGGGGGTTGAGTAGCCGTCTAAAGGGCACATAGGGGTCGGACATCATAATCAAGGTACAATCTTACACTGCGTGCACAACTTGCTCCGCTACTTTGGTGGTTCATTTTTCTTGATGTAGTCCCCACGCCTGCAACAGCACAGCTGAGCTCTTTGCTTCACAAACTCAAAAAAACAACATTGAGGAAAGCCTAATTCTTGCTGTATCCACGTATCCCTGCCATTATGACCAAACAGCAGACAGTTATCGTGACCAAAATGCGAAGCTGGGTTCTTATGATTCAGCCTTGTCTCACTCCCAAGGGCGTCAAATACCGACGCTTGGACAGTGGCCCATGGCATCTTGATACCGACCCTGTCCTCTACAAAATGACGTTTCCATACAGCTAAACTGCATTCTCAATTACTTTTCGAGGGAAACGTATTTCCTCACGGATTATGGCTGCAGTTTTAAAACAGTTTTAAACACATGGATAACGTTGTAAATTGAAACAAAACAAAACAAAACTACGTTTTTAGGTTTAGGCAACAAAACTACTTTGTTAGGTTTAGTAAAAAATCATCATGATTTGGTTTTAAATGACCACGTTTGTTACGTTATTAAGCTACGGACGTAAATTTAAATAAGTGAACGTTGACTTTTAGTTTCACATGGTACACAAACAGGGGTCTCCTGGCTGAGGAGTTCCAAAGGACCTGTGGTTGTTTGACCCGTCAACCAACCCAACCATAGGGAGGAGCCCTATCGGACTTCCAAACAAACACAGGACTTTACTCTGGCATTCGTGCCCCGTGTGAAACCAAAAGTTGAGTGATTTTTACTGACGACGTTATGTAACGTGACGTTCGCCACTGAGTCATATGATGTTACATCCGTAGCTTGCGTTACGTTACAACCATACTTATTTTAAGCCAAACCGTGATGTTTTTTCTAACCCTAACTAAGTGGTTTTGTTGCCTGAACCCAACCGCCACCGTTTCACAACGTTAACCATGTGTTACAACATTAACTACGAATGTTTCACAACGTTAACCACGCGCAAACCTTCAGCTTCGAGATACCATGCAAAAGGCGTCAATGATGCCGAGGCTTTTGCCCCAACGGCAAAATATGACGAGTAGGGTTGAAATCATGTTGCATGATTTGTGAAATGGTCCAACGATGGCGAATGTCAAGTATTCATGTGAGCAGGAAAGCGTCCCGATAATGATGCATTTTGGAGGGCATTTAAAATGGGTAGTTACATTACAATTGTATAAAGTATAAATCTTAATTCAACTTTTTGTTGTGGAAAAGAAGTTGTTTCATTTTGTCTGACTAAAGCCTAAAAAATATTTTGTTTACAGGATTCCTTTTGTCTTTTTGTCCTAATTCCGGTAGTACTGACAGTCCGGCTTCAACACACAGTTTGGA
The DNA here is from genome assembly GCA_916700685.1 of Adelosebastes latens. Classification (NCBI taxonomy): domain Eukaryota; kingdom Metazoa; phylum Chordata; class Actinopteri; order Perciformes; family Sebastidae; genus Adelosebastes; species Adelosebastes latens. Next base: position 4,081 of record CAKAKR010036277.1, on the reverse strand, counting down.
AAAATCCAATGCATCGAATCCAATGGCCACAGAGGGGTACTAATGCCTTACTGTCTGTCATTCAACCTCCATTGGAATCAATGACATGGTTTCCCTTAATCCGAGAATGCGTGAAGTTGTGCATGTGGCGTCAGCTTCCCTTTATTGCCCTTTCCGCGGCTGTGTACTGTGCACTCCGGCACTGTAGTGGGCGCTGTGGACAACAGCTACTGCTAGAACGTTAGAACGCACCCTGATAAGTGAAAAAAAAAAAGGAATCATGGAAATTTTGATCACACTGGACGCCAAAGACCAACCCTGACCAAAGCAGGGGTTATGATCGAGCCCTGCAGTCTTGAAGTAAATACCCCTGACCTCCAGCTTTCTGCCTCCTCTCATGTAAACTGATGTGTGTGACAATCAGGAGGTCGTTCCACTGGTGTGAAATCTTCAGAGTGAAGGTGAATGACGGCAATTTAATATGATTTGAGCCCAATTTCCAGTGATATTTACAACCCAATTAAGATCATAAAACGTTCAGGTGTATTTGTATTGCGCTGTGAAGGATTTGAACGATTACCACTTCAACCAGCATCTCAAAGACGCTGGAAGAAAATTATTAAAATGGAAAAAATAAATTCTTTTAATTTAAATCACACCTCAGATCTTTTCTCATTACTGCCTCGTCCAATTGGATTACTAATGGCCCCGGCTGTGACTCTCGGCGTGCCACGTGGCCCCATCTCCCCTGCCCGGTTCACCCGTTGTGAAGACACTTCTGGCATTTAGTTGATCATTTTCATCGGTGTCACACGTGTGGTGACCCCAATATCGTCCGCCGTCACTCATCATTAGCACGTTTATAAGCATGTGTCCAATGGCTGCCCTCACGGGGAATTTAACCATTTGCATAGAAAAATTGCTTTCCTCCATGCGACGAGAAAGGACTGTTTTGCATAATTACAAATGATGTGCGGCTGCCGGACCAGACTGACATGTGCACGTGGGAGAATTAGGAGGAGAATGGGCCTGTGATAGATATGATGTGTGTCGGTGGACATGAAGGACGATCGCAGATGAAAAAGCTTTGGTTTTATTTGTTGCAAGGTGGATTATTTTATTTCCTGTGTGTATGTTTTAAGTGCAGGTTTTAAAGATAAGGATTGTAATTGTTAAAGGGACTCTATGTAGGAATCAGAAAATACTTGTTAACAGCGACACCTGTGGCCGTTAAATCAACGAAAGTCAGCGTCCTGTTGCTCGCGCTTGTGCTCGCACTACATAGACATGAACGAGCATCGCTCAAAACAGTGAGGCGACACACGTCAGCTAAAAGCACAATATCACTCTATATTTCAGCTGCTTGGCAGTAATGTTAGCTGACCAGACGAAGGTCTCTCCATGAATCAATGCTGATATTGTGTTTCCTGCTCCAGTACATGAAACCTGCCTTGGCGGAGGTCTGCGCTCTCCGAGTGCACTTCTAGTTAAAATATATAACTATCTATATGACAAAACCACAATACACTGCAAATATGAAAATACAATAAAATTAAAAGGAAAATCACAAAAGTAAATGCAAAATGAGAATCTAAGACATAAAATTGTACAAGTTAAAACATAGGGCTTAAATAAACACATAAATAAATATTAAATAAGTAGACAGAATATCAAATGGATAAACTGAATGCAGTATGCATCAGTACATTTAAACTGATATTGATTTCTTTAGGTGTCTAAAATACATTTAGCTGCTGCCCTCCGTCCACAGCAGCACATTGCTTTGCTCCCGTGCTGGTACACCTGTCGGTTCTCCAAACTGGGGGCGTGCCGACTGTCATCTACTGTAGGTAATACACTGATTATGGATAAGTACCTCATACAACCCCACTTCAAAATACCCAAACTATCCCTTTAATGCACAGACATGAGAGTAGTATCGAGACTAGTACCCAAAATGTTACACTATTCCTTCGGGCAGATTTTTATGGAAGTAACTTTACTTTTACTTGACACATTAATCCATTTCTAGCCAATTAAAGTAAAAGAAATATCAAAACAAAGTTCTTGACTAACATATTAGCGACTTTAGCGTTCAAGTGGAGTTGTAAGTCCAATATTCACTCTCCTTTAAGCTCTGGTTTGGTCTAAGAAACTCCTGAGAAAACTGTTGGTCTCTTTAGTTGCTAGTTGTTCCATCAGCTGCTCTCCAACTCGTCTGGGTGTTGTTTGGTGCTGGTGTCAGTGTCCCTGAGGCATGTGTCTGAATTTAGAAACTGAGGTTTGAGAAACTGTCTGACTTCCCGAGTCAGAGCATATTTCTGGTAGGATGTGGGAAATCCCAACTTCTGATTAACAATCAAGTGCAGGGCAACACCTGAGAACTACATGGGGCTGTAAGGTGAAGTTCTCTGATCAAAGGCAGTTAATAAAGTGTTTTCTTCTACACCCTCTGCACCCTCAGGTTTCAAGTCTTGTATTAAAACCAACAACCCTCTGAGTGAAAGCATCTATACTGCCTCGGTGTCCAGTGGGTGCAGCTTCCACAGGAATCAGTCTTTACGCACATCTAAGAAAAGAGCCAGGTCTCTTCCAGTCAAATGTAAATTTGATGCTCGATTTGGATTCTGTTTGGTGTTGTGAAGCAGCTCCAGAGTGATGCAGCAGCCTAAAACTGCAGTCAGCCCTCCCGCAGGCTGGGACATATATTATGGAACAGCTGAGTGAAACGAGTTCAGTAGCGCTAATCAGTCCCCATGAGGGGAGTCAGTAGGACTCTAGGTCTGTCTGTGCTCAGCATTCAATGTTGAGTTTTATAAACATCCACGACTACTGCCACAGCACTGAGAACCAGTCAGTCTTCCTGGGATACAGAATACCAAACACGGGCACTGAAAAACACCAAAATATACAGTATGAAAGATGAAAGAGTGACTAGTAACTTCTGGATTCTGGCACATAACCCAGCGTAACTTGATTTCTGGGATTTCTGGGGTTCTTAGACTTCCTCTTCCGTGCGCTGCTTATTATTTACAGTGTAATTAGCAGCTTGAGACGAGTTGGAGTTGAGAGACGACATCTACGACCGGATTGTTTCACAAGTAGCAAAGTTAATAAAAAGCTAAATCATCGTCAGCCACCGAGTTCCCAGATTGCATTTCGTCCAATGCGTTCCGCTCTTTTGGTCTCCACATGGACTGTTTACCTGCATTCAACCAAAGCCTGCTCAAACATGGTTGGTCAATACTACTTGGACTACAGAGGGAAACCAGAACCCTTCTGATACCCAAATCCTGTCCTGTTGCCTACAGATTTCATCAGCTGTCGTCGGGGTTCCCCACACACAACAGGAGATCCGATGGTAAATATTGAACATGTTTAATATTTATGATTTGAAATCGGTGCAGCCAGAATGGACTTCCGAGGCGATTGGGCGATGTAAAAATCACTCTTAAATACCATAGCTAACACCACAGGATTATCTGGAAAGATAATCTTTAGAATCATCAAAAAATCGGGGCTTTGCTGACCATTGTCGGGGGGGGAGGAATCAGGCTAATAATCGACTTGATTCTCGTGTAGTGTGGGCCTGGCATAACGTAAGCTACAGACCTAACGTCATGTGACCAAACGTCGTCAGTAAAAAACACTCAACTTTTGGTTGCACACTGTACACGAACGTCCCCTGAGTTAAAGTCCTGTGTTTGTTTGACCCATCCTCCACCCGTCACTCCCGCCGTTAGAGGACTTCTTGCTCTAAATACTACGTCAGTTGCTCTGAGCATCTAATAATGACGCGGATGGGTTTACATTGGAGTTATTTGAAAGCCCGGGGCATTTCATACAGACGCTACCGGGTGCCTTGTGCGTCGGTATCAAGATGCCGCGGGCCACTGCCAAAGCATCTGTATTTGTATCTGCATATGAAGATATCTGTTTATTAAGATTAGATTTATCATAATATTAGTATATATTAAAGACAGGAAAAGGTTTCAGTCTTAAATGATGAAAAAGTCTACACTCACTTGAATCACAAAATAGGACATGTTGATTTGTATATGAACCCAATGTTTAGAAGACCGGGTTGCAACTCGAGGAAACT
>CAKAKR010036275.1:0-24847 GCA_916700685.1 Adelosebastes latens | reverse complement strand
GACACACACACACACACACACACACACACACACACACACACACACACACACACGAGTGTACATCAGAGAAGCATTATTATGAAATATAGATGAATGAGAGTTGCTGTGATGAGAGGAAGAGGAAGGACAACTCACTGGATAAAGTTGTTCCCTGCTGCTGCTCATCAGCTAAAGTAAACACACAAACATGAAGAAGAGAATATGTAGATATATTTGACTTATTATTGTTATTATAATAATCACATATAAATACAGCATTGCTTGCAAAAATACATTGCACCAACAACACTTCACTATATCCGTCTGACATAACACCCATCCCCTCCTTTACCCCATCAACTATCACCACTCCTCCTCCCCCCTTTCTTTTTCCTCCTTTTTTTTTTTTTTCTTCTTTCGCCCTTTCCTTCACTTATTCATCCAGGTTCCCCTTTCCCTATTTCCTGGCTGGGGCGGCCTGACGTCCGGTTTAAAATAATAAAGAAAATTAATTGGGAAGGAGGAAGGGAAAGATAGGGGGAGAAAAAGAAAAAAAAATCCCTCTCCCAACAGGGAACCGTCTCTCTCCTGACGGGTCTGGGGGCTGTTCAGAATGGGCAGAAGGGCGAAACACAAACAAACACCCTACACCCCCCCACACTGCATACATACAAATGCACACAACTGTACGCACACACTAGAACCTTACACAACAGACTGCCCTGCACTGTCAGTAACACCCCCCTCTCTCCACCAACAGCCATTATTTATTTGTCTCATTTTGTTTGTTTTGTTAGAATCGCCCTGTCCTGTTAATTCTGTCATGTCACTCGATGTATTTTATTTATTTATTTTTCTCTTTTGTTTGTTTGTCTTGTCAAATTTCACCTGTTTTGTCTTGCTTCACTTAATACAATTAAAAAGTCCTTATTAATATCATACCGTTGTTATTAAATGCTATACCATACATTAACATTTTCTGGTAGAACTCTGTACACACATATATATACTGTATATATATATATATATATATATATATATATATATATACCCCAAACTGAAGGCTGTGCCATTTGTGTGTGAATGTGTATTTAGATTAGATCCTGATGGGCAGGTTGGCACCTTGCATCAGTGTATGAGTGTGTGTGTGAATGGCTGTATGCTGTAGTGTAAAGTGCTTTGAGTGGTTGGAAGACTAGAGAGGAGCTCTATAAATGCACGTCCATTTACCAAATAGAAGTTCATCAAAGGTTCTCTAGTGTACGTGCTGCATGTCGACAGACTACTAACCCTGACCCCGACACCATGCAGACATTCATTACTTCTCAGGACCATCTGAAAGCCATCTGACACATTATAGTCACTAGATTAGTCATTTGAGCATTGGTTTATCCTAACAAACTGTGATCATGTGATCCCTGCTCTATATAGACCCCAGATTAATAATGGTTAAAAATAAATAGACAGAGTCCCCATCTTGTGATGTGCTTATGAGGCCTCATGCTGACTTCTGAGAGAATCAGCGTGACTTCTTTTTTTTTATGACAACCATCAATCTGAACCTACCCTCTCTCAGTTTCAGCTTAATCCAAGGCAGCAGCCGCCTGACATCAGTGAAAACCCCCGGAGATCCTCTCTTGGAAGGGGAGCGGCCGCCGTTGTTTCCCCAGCTCCGACCACATCCCTTCCCCCAGGAAGTTACACCCAGCGCTACCCAGTGGCCGCCGCCTGAACCCGCTGGACATACCAGAGGACCCCCCGAGTCCCCCTGGAGACAGGACGAAGGGGAGGAGACGCTATTTAAAGCTACTAGATAAGGATGCTCCTTCAGAAGTGATGACTGATTGATGGTCCCCAGGTATCAGTGACACATCACTGCTCCTGAACTAGGCAGATCTACCTGGCAGGCATCTTTCCCTCCTCTCTCTGGCCCGGCACACAGAACTGTCATGGCCGGCTGGTGCCGAGCCGGTCTCCGGTGAACAGTCCGGAGGACGTGTTTGCATTTGGCCGGGTCCACCAAGTCTAACCGGACCTCTCTCAGTACCGCAGGAAGACGACCCTCTAGGAAACAGTAGAATAGAATATAACAAAATAAAAAGCTCAAGTCTGCTTTAACAATATTTGAACTACTTACTTTCCTTCATCCGGCCCCATCCACCCACAATGCAACTGGTTTCAGGTCGGATGCTCTCACCAGGCAAAGGCAGACATATTGGCTGGACACGGGCTCCTGTTATAAACATCACATAGCAGTGACGTAACAAAACGGGATCAGAGCTACAGTAACTATACCAGGGGTCGGCAACCTTTACTATCAAAAGAGTCATTTTAGAGAAAGAAAAAAAAAAAAATCGGTCTGGAGCCACAAAACATTTGATCATTGTGATGAAGGTAACACAGTTTATAGTCTAAGTATATAGTATATAAGTCTAATGCAGTGAGGGACCAAGTGCAAATGTACTACGGAGTATTAGGGCCACATTGAGGGAAAAAACATCTGAGATTTGAGAAGTCTTAACTTTACAAGAAAAAAAGGCGTAATATTACGAGTATAAAGTCATAACATTACAAGAAAAAAAGTCAGAATATTATGAGAATAAAGTCATAACTTTACGAGAAAAAAAGTCGAAATATTACGAGTATAAAGTCATAACATTACAAGAAAAAAAGTCAGAATATTATGAGAATAAAGTCATAACTTTACAAGAAAAAAAGTCGTAATTTTGCGAGAATAAAGTAATAACTTTACGAGAAAAAAAGAAAACAACACGTAAAATTACTACTTTATATTATTATAACTTTATTCTCATAATACTACGACTATTTTTTCTCGTAAACTTCTGACTTTTATTCTCATAATATATTCATTTCCATTTTTATAAATCCACAGGGAGCCACTGGAGAGGAGCTAAAGAGCCGCAGGTTGCTGACCCCTGAACTATACAGATTGTCAAAATGGAAAACCTGCCCAGTAGAATGTGCTGATCCAGCTCCACCAGAGCTATGTCATAGTTCATAGGCAAAGCGTGATTGTACTTGTCATGGACTGAGACAGACTTGATGATAAATACTTGCTCCTCTTCATCGTCCATTCTCAGGTCAAACTCTCCCACCACCGCTCTCACACCACTGAGAAACTCTCTAGACACAGGAGAGAAGTGTTGGATTCATCAGCTTGCAGAGCAGGAATATGTATAAGGCGCTTTAAATTGTAGCAGCAAAGAGGGAACAGAAGAAAGTAACAACAGTACTTTGAGAGTGATGCAAAGCAGTGTGCAGCGGTCATTATCCAGCGATCAGTCAGGATGGCCCCTCCACAGAAATGAGAGCCCCTGTTCTGCAGGGAAACCTGAGCAAAGAGAACACAGAAATCAAACCTTTACACAGCTAAAAAGGATACATACAGATGTAAGCCAAGAGAAGTATCTGCATGTCACTGATTTATCATTTGGAGCAACAGTTTTTTCTTTCAGTTCAGCACCAGTGGGAAAATGAAAACCTCTGAATGCTCTAAAAGCAGCTCGAGTGAGCCCTCTTTTAAAGGAACCCTTTGGATGTACAGATTTACAGACCTGCCTCTTCTTCGTCCATTTCTTTCTAAAACACATGAGCGTGCCGTCTTCGCTCAACTCTCTGCACATCTGCACCAGAGCAACCTTGTTGATCCCCACCAGTCTGGTTTCAAGCCCCGGCCGACTGACCGCAGCTTCGCAGAAAGCGGCCAGCATGGCTAAATATTCAGAGGTTATCTTTGGTTTCCATTCTTTTGCTACATTTGGTCTCGCCATGCTTGCCACTTTAGCAATGTTGTTGTGTACTTCCTACTCCTGCTGTACGAGGAGATCGTTTGCAATTTAAAGCCAAAGCTCACGATTTATGTGCCAGCCACGACCTGAGAGTTCACACTGTATACGTGTAAAATAGAAAGAAAAAAACCCGGCCGGTTGGCTCCTGAGGGCCGTTCTGGCTGTTGACAGTTGTCAATAAAGATTTGTTTGAAAGCTCCGAGGCAGGTAAAGTTTGTTTGCTAGCAGAGGTCTGTACGGGTCACAATGCTAACAAGGCAGAAACGTGCTGCCTTCATCATATATAAATATATATATATATATATATATTAATTGTATATTGTAAAAAAGAAATATGCGCATATAAGAAAAGAAAAGATAACAACTAGTCAATATGATTAAGTTAAATATGTAAGTCATGAATTGCTATTGTGATTAAGTTATATTATAAGTAATGAATTGGTATTCTGGATTGATAACAAATGTATATTTTGATAAGGATAATTATATCAGTAATTCATTTATATTTCTGTATGACATAGATTAAAGGTAATAATTGTAGTTAGACAAGTTCAGGGAAATGTAATTAGAGTATATGTATGGCTCAATAAGGAAGCTGGTTAATTATTAATGAATGATTTATGGAGAAGGGGGGGGATTAAATAAGTTTGTACTTCTTCTCACTCCTTTTTGTATATGTAAATCAAGGCATCAAGTGTTTGACAATTTCTTTTTCTTATGCTTTTCATTGTATGTTAATACTACTTCTTTCTGGCTGTTCACTTGTTGGTATGATCATTCTCTTTTTCTTTATTTTTTATTTTATTTTTTTGTATTCTACATGTTTGAAATAAATTTTAAAATAAAATGAAAAATCATCCGTGCAATCCTGTCTGCTGAAACGTCTAAAAAAAAAAAAGGCAGCGGCGCAATGTAATATGGACTCTCAGGTGGCCAGGAAGACGTGGACAGTATGGTTTGTCCATTTGCAGAGAATTGGAGGTAAGCTAGCTACGTTTTAGTAGCTATATCTTTTGTAGCCTACATCGTTATCTTGATAGCTACGCTCTGATTACTGTAAAAAGAGGAGAAGGAAGGCTCCGACGTTGGCTCTGCTTCAACTGTGCAAGAGACCAAAATTTCTGACATGTCAGTAATTCCAACGTCTAACGGCCGGTCGGGAGGAGTTAATCGGTCCTCGGTCCCCCCCCCTGTACACTGCACGACAAACGACGCACGACGAAGCTGAAATTCAGTCTGACTCTAAAATGAGTCGTGCGGCTCAAAATTCGGGCCAAAAACTGGCTAAAAATCGTACCATGTACGCCCAGCTTTAGTCATACAGGTGTAGAAAAAAAACACAAATTATCATGCACAAAAAACCCCATCTAAATTTGTGTCATCATCATCATCATGTTCAAACAAGAAGTGTAGAGCACTGACTAGCCATGGATGTGATCCGTCTGTGGCCTCGGCTCCTCCGACCACCCTCAGAGAGTGAACCGTGGGGCTCCACACCGGAGGAATCCCACACTTTGAACCTGACAAGACAGGATGAAATCTTCTCAGGCTTCCCACATTCATTGCGTTCATTAAAGACATTTAAGGTCGTATGTGTCTGCCTTCCATGTCCACTATATCACTCACCTGTTGGAGCAGCATTGATGCCAGCTGGCTTTACCCAGAACCAGAGAGAGAGCAGAGTGGCGGCGGTCCTCATCACGAACACACACACATCAAGAATGGGTCCTCCTGGGAAACAAACTGCTTTCTAGACCCGGGTGTGTGTGTGTGTGTGTGTGTGTGTGTGTGTGTGTGTGTGTGAGGGGGGATTCTCATTAACAAGCCAGTAAAGTCTTGCAGTGGCTGGTTGGTGCGTTCACAACGAAATGCAACTGCAGTAATCTACGGAGAGAAAGCGTTGGCACGCTCAAGGTCAACCGTGTGGTGCGTTCCTACGGCAACACAAAGAGCACGGCTGCTGAGGAACCGTCCTAAAATGCAGACGGTGATCCAGGAGAGACTAGGTGCTGCTACTGTTGCATATGTGAACACGCATGCTGACGTACATGCAGATGGAGAAAAAGGAGAAGAACAAGACTAGGTCAATACTAAGTATATGTCTGGACCGTTTATGGTCAGTAGGTCTATGTGAATTTGTGGCTAAATTGTTCCACAAATAGTCAGAGGTCATGTCTATTATGTTTTGTGAACAGTTTTTTTCCACTTATATCTTAATGTTTGATTGAAAGACAACTTATAATGAAGCAAATGACATTCAGTAATATTAAATGGTAACATTTACTAGTCAGTATATTATACATTGTATACAAGGTGAAAATGTATTAGCATGACATACAGTATGGAAGGTTAAAAGTATTTCAGTTTTTTATTAAAGCATGTGTATCAAAAGCATTCATCATATAAGTGATGTGTAACAATATATACATACTTCACTAAAGTTTATCAGCGTTGAGATTCCCCCCGCTGTCATCACTGACGTTGTTGCTGCCGTATTTATTCCTAGATGGAGTGTTGATGGTGTAATAGCTACAATGTTAGCATAACCTGGCACTGATCGATCCAAACTCCATTCAGAAAACAAGCATTTTAAAAGTTGTTTCATTGTCGTCTTGTGGACAGACCAAGGCCTTTAGAAAGGAGGCTGGGTCACGCGTCATATCTTAGGGGGTATTACACATGTGCAGTAAAATGTCACCTGTACTCGCCGAAATTGAGCCAATCGCAACGTACGACCACAGCTTCATTTACACTGCGCATGTGTTATACCCCATACCCCAAGACACAAGTCCGCCCGTGACCCAGCCTCCTTTCCATAAGCCTTGGGACAGACCCGACAAAGCATGAATTCAGACTTTTTACTAATCAGCATCATTATGTAATTATTTCGGCTTCACGTTTGATCCGTTTACAACAACGTCGCTGTCGTATTTATGCCTAGATGACTTTATGTTGAGTGTTAATGGAGCAGCTACAATGTTAGCATAGCCTGGCAGTGATCGATCCAAACTCCATTCAGAAAACAAGCATTTTAAAAATTGTTTGCTTGTTGTGTTGCAGACAGACTTGACAAAGCATGAATTCTGTCTTTTTACAAATCAACATCATAATGTCGTTATTTCGGCATCATTTTGATCCGTTTATTGAAATTAAATCACAGCACAGTCTGTTTATTATGAACCCAGACACAACAGTGGTTATTTCTGGAGGAAAGCGAGGCGAAAATTTGCTTAGCGCTTGGTGTGAATGCATGGTAACACAATACGAAGCACAGCATAACGTAACTTAAACGAACATAAACAATAGCACATGCACAACAACAGCACAATGTAATGATACATTGAACCACTGACACGCTCCCCAGAAAACATTAACACAGAACTGTTCTCCGCCTTTTCATTTTGAAAGACCAACGACCAATGAGGAAACTCCAACAGTCGGCCGACCAATCCTGTAACTTCATCACTCAGTCAATCGGTGACAGACTTTTGCGTTTGTAGGGCTGGCCCTCTGCGGTCCAGCCAAAAAGATGAGACGATTTGATTTCCATTCCAGAAAAGAATTCCATTGTTGATGTTTTTTGATTTTGTATGTTAGGTTTAGACCTGTCCAGGGTGTACTCCGCCTTCGCCCAATGCCAGCTGGGATCGGCTCCAGCCCCCCCCCGCGACCCTGAATAGGATAAGCGGTTACAGATAATGGATGGATGGATGTTAGGTTTACAGAAGTGACCGTCTCCCTGAGTCAAAGAGCTCATTGTGATAGCCTGACCTTTGAGGCAAAGCTTTACAAGAAGGGATACAGGAAACCACATTCACTTTATGATCGAACTGCTGAAGAGAACAGCGTGAGTCAGACATGTGGCCGAAGCAGTAAAAAAAGTTTTAGAAAGCTTTGGTTTCGATCCTTCAATTCTGTCACAACTAGTTTTTCCCAATTCACGCCGCCTACTTGGAACAAATATCAAAGTCCAGACAGCAGCTCTGTGTGAAGCAGCACTTTGACATTCTTTATGTACCCACTCTACAAAAACAGTAACACTGTGGGTCGTAGAAACAAAACAATTATAGTTGAAAGACGCAAAAAGTGACGGAGAGTTGAGGGGAACTGCAGAGTTGGCTGATAATTCTCTGTGGGTTCGTCACCCGGCGGTCCCGTGTGTGTGCCACCGATCAGGGCTCAAGAAGAGTCTCCGATGTCAGCAGGGTGCCGTTGTCACTGAGAGCTGCGGCACACGCAGGGATAAACTAGCGCGCTGGCTATGCTAGGCTAGCTAACCTTCATTTTCCCATGATTGTGCCCGGTGGATGACAAAAATACACAGTGTACGCAAGGCTTATCTTATAAAACATAATATTGGTGGTGGTGCTTGTGGGAGTGGGCACCCTGGCCTTCCTCGGCGCCGTGATCTACATCATCACCAGTGTTTATCCCCTGAAAGGCTCCACGCCTCTCGGAGACTCTGCTCGAGGCAGGATCGGTGGCACAGACTGGGCACTCTGTCCTATGATGGAGAGAACAATTCCAAAATGTCATCACTTGTTAGAGGCCGTTCAGCATCTAAAAACATCAGCCGTGCGGCTTTCATTCTTTTATCCAAGGTGCAAAAACCTGCGTGCTGTGATAACATTAGTATTTTAGCAGTAGAAGCCTAACTGACTAAACTAAACTAAGTCAAAACATAGATAAATGGATTTCCAGCACCGTAAATCCCTCACAGTAACTTTACTGCTCCATGTGTCGGTCAGTCTGACCTTTCAACCGGATGTTGGGACGTTCTGGGACAGAAAGGGTGAGGCAGTAAAATGAAAGAAGAGGCTTTTTGCCACAGGCTGCGAAAGAATCTGAGATCATTTTGTAAAAGCTAAAAAAAAAAGAGAGACAGAAAATAATTTTGACTTGGAGGTAAGCGACAGTAATAATTACAGTACACTAATGCAATGTTTGGCGGTACGTATGTCGGAGTTTAGTGTTTACTGCTGTTGCCGGGCAGCCTGCTTTCCTTTCCGGTACCACTCGTTGACTTCTTGCTTATCTACAGAATATTTTGTTTGTAGGTCCCCTGGCGTTTCGGAGCATATTGCAACAAACAATGCGTTGAGCATAAACTCCGTGCATGCTCATAGCGCTCGCCATCTACGGTGGCCCACCGTCTTGCGCAAGTATAAACACAGTTTAAAGGTCCCATATTGTAAAAAGTGAGATTTTCATGTTTTTTTTAATTATAAAGCAGGTTTCAGTCCTATATAAATACTGTGAAAGTATCAAAACGCTCTATCCACAGGGAAATACACACAGCCCGTATTCAGAAATTGTGCGTTTGAAACAAGCTGTCAGGATTTTTGTCCATTTGTGATGTCACAAATATACAATATTTAGACCATTGCACAGTTTTAAACGTAAACAATCCCAGTGTCCCAGTTTATTCCTGGTTGCAGTGGATGTGAATAACATCAGCTGACAGGAAGTAAACATGGACCCAAGCTGTTGCCTAGCAACACAATTCTGTTGCAATTCCGTCGAAATGTGCTAAAACGGAGCGTTTAAGACAGAGGGTAAATACAGGCATATTCAGGCAGACAGTATGAGGAAAATGAAGTTTTTTTTGAACATTACAGCATGTAAACATGTTGTAGTAGAAACACAAAATACAAGTATGAACCTGAAAATGAGCACGATATGGGACCTTTAAGCGATTGGGAACGCGTGCGCGTCGCTTCCGGGCGTATACATTTACAACAATGGATTTGAGGGCAAAAAAATCGCAGCATGTGATTGTCCCCCTATTTGTATTTGTGTGAAATTGTCATAATTAGCATATGAATTCTTGAGTTATGGCCAAACACATATTTTGTGAGGTCACACTGAGCTTGAACTTGACCACCAAAATCTCAATTAATTCTTGAGTCCAAGTGGACTTTTGTGCCAAATTTGAAGAAATTCCCTCCAGGCGTTCCTGAGATATCACGTTCACCAGAATGGGACGGATATACGTAGGTTCGGACGGAAACATGATGCCTCCGGTCACTGCTGTCGCTGGTGCGGAGGCATTATAAAAAATAACTAAATAAATAAAAGGGGAAATTAAATAGAAGAGTAGCTAAATAGGGGCATTAAAGGTCCCATATCGTGCTCATTTTCATTTTGTGTTTCTACTAGAACATGTTTACATGCTGTAATTTTCAAAAAAAACTTTATTTTCCTCATACTGTCGGCCTGAATTTACCTGTATTTACCCTCTGTCTGAAACGCTCCGTTTTAGCGCATTTCAACGGAATTGCAACAGAATTGCATTGCTAGGCATATTTCAAACGCACAATTTCTGAATTGTGTGTATTTCTCCGTATATTGAGCATTTTGATAGTTTAACAGAATTTATAAAGCACTTTAACCTGCTTTATAATATGAAAGACATGAAAATCTCACTTTTTACAATATGGGACCTTTAATACAAAGTTATAAATAAATAAAATTAAAACAGAAATATAATTTTATGTCATTTATGTCAATTAATTTGATCAATTAATTAATGCCTACACTTATTTTTAATATTAGTTTTATATATATATATATTTTGGTTCATTTAATGGCATATTAATGTATTTATTGAGTCATTTATTTATTTTTGATTTTGGCAGATTCCGTCCTCCATAGTAAAGTATATGTATACAAAAATGATCCAGATTATTAATTTATTTTAAGTGCTAAAATGCCCTCTCTTTCTCAGATACACAGTATAGTTCAGTGAGAGCATGAGGGATTGTGTGTGTGTGTGTGTGTGTGTGTGTGTGTGTTTTGTGCCTCTGGGCTCCCACTCTAAGCCCAGTAAGCCCCTGGTTCCTGTTTGTGCAGCCCAGTGGCCCAGCAGGCCCCACTGGGCTGCACGGCTGGTTGTGACTCAGTGCTGGTGATGGTTGCTGGGCCGTGGTTGCTATGCGGCCGTTGCCAGGTGTTGCAGAGGAGAGCACAACATACTGAGGGCTCCCATCACTGAAGGACTGTTTTCACCATCTAATGAGCCACATATTGAATGGATACATGAAGAGAGGCCAGCTGTCAAACACTCACCGCTGCCTCTCGTCTTATTGTCTTTCTGTCTTCTGTCCGTGTGAAGCTGCACAGAGAGAAACTATAAATCCTGTTCAGATAGTTCCTCCCTCACAGATCAGTGGCAGAGCATTTGTCTCTGGCTTCACTCCATTAAAGCATCAGAGACTCTTGAAGGTATTTAATGTCCATGAATTCTTTATGTAAAGCTGGAAGATGCCAAAGCATTTTATCAGTGTGTTAAAGTGGATTTATTTGAGCTGGGAAGATGCCAAAAAACTAACGCTGTCAGCCAATAGGGAGATAAAAACTAAGATAGGCATTCAGCTGATTCGTCCTGTTTCATCACATGCAGGGCTTTGTCTATTACATGGAGTTGGCGCAAGCCCCCAGGAAGAGCGCCGGTCGTCGATCCCAACTTTCGTAGTGGCCAAACGGCGGTACTACAACTTCCGTGTCCATCACGTGATGCCATTGGGCCCAAAAAAAACTTTTTCCCATAGACTTACATTGGGAAAGAGACGTCTGTAACTCAGAAGATACATTTATTTTGAGGTGAATCAACTCCCCAGTATGAACACTCTAATAGTCCTTATTTAAATCATTAGGTCCTTAAAGTTGTAAAATTCACTAATAGCTGAATCCAGAGTTATTTCTGTTCCTCTGTTCATGTGAGTGAGACCCAGTCCGAGGCTGGAACGCAAGCCGTGACGACGGCGTGACGTTGGGACCGCTGTGACCGAGTCATGTGACCGAGCGGACGCTACTGCGCATGTTCCATGTGCCCAAGATCCGGGTACTTTTCCAGGCGGAAGTCGAGCCATTTAGGCTTCATGCGCCACTGAGCACATACATGGCGGCATATATGGCGGCATATATGGCGGCTGTGAGGCGGCTGCATCCTGTGCGTCATGTGGCGGCTGCGTCGCGTGCGCCGTGGGGCGGCTGCGTCGTATGGCGGATGCGTCGCATGGCGGCTGTGTGATTGACACGTCGGGTGTTCACACCAACTGCGTGTCTGCAGCTGCTGCTGTCAGCCCTCTCTTTCTACATAGAGTTTGCCTTTCATAATTCATAATGGTCATTTCATGTCATTATAAATGTCATTTATATTTATTTTAGACAGAGGAAGGTTAAGAAACGTGTGGTAATTTGTAAATAATAGTAATAATCCACAATTTAAACCCCATACTATATTCATTCATGGAGCTCTACAAGTCACTGCATGTTCTACAACACTGTCCTGCAAATATTTCAGAATAAAAGCCTTGTGTTAACAAATGAAGGAATTCTGTCCACAGTCTTTACTTTTTTTCATCTCCGTAACATATTCTACAGATAGACATCGAAACTGTAGTAATGTAGCTGATATGTCAATATACGGTCAATAGATTACCTTCACTGTTACGGGGCTCACGCGGGCAGTGTGGCTGCTCTAACCTGTTAACATGGACGCAGAAATAAAAAACAACAGGTAACGCAGCCGCCACGCGCTCCTGACGTTCGCGGTGTGGCCGAGGCTTAATGGTGCCAGTCAAGATATTCAGTGCCGTGCAATGGCAACCTTTAACCTCTGCACATTTTCGTATTCGGTGTCACGTCTCACACTTATTTGTGAGTGGGGTTGTGTGTAGGTTGTTTAAAAAGTCCTCATCACATAAACGCTGTGAAAGATCAGCAGTGTATATACCCATACAGGGGCAGGTAACATGACTGACTACTGGTTCACATAAATGCTGTTGTGTCTGATTTGTTGCCCTCACTTGACTCTGGTTGCTAAGCAAACTGACGCTGGAGATTGTGTCTGGATATTGTTTCACACTGGAGAGGTCTTGTTTCTCACTGCAAGTGAAGATGTTGAAGACAACCCCCCATCAAGCCTCATCTCAGAGGACATGAGTTTCCTACTTTGTCATTTGTTTCACTGTCATTCACGTGGTCTACAGAGAAATCAAACGTCTCGATCAGCAAGAGGATTAAACAGTTTATTCCTTCTTTTTTTGGTTTACAAACAAAAAGGCACCCATTGATTTATTGTTTTTGGAGTTTCACATCGACAATGGCAAAAACTCCTTTTCCTCCTTCTGAAAGTGAACACAGTGTGCTCACCGTGCAAGCAGGAGCAACGAAACGACAGTCACCTCAAGAACCACATGAACACATTTAAAAAATGAGCATTGACACTGTAACCAGTCTGAAACTATCCCAACCTCAGAAGAGAAACTTATCATTAGCTATGCTAGTACGGCCATGTTGTGTTGGCCACGTGAAAACAAGAAAACCATCACTCCCACTTTGATACCAGCGATCAATACACCAGGCCATCGGAAGGAGAAAAAAAACAGACTGGTAACATCTGTACATGAAAACAACAGTGCATCATCACAACGGATTGTTTTAAATCTCCATAAGGAATGAGCATTTAGTCCTCCATGGGAAAAGTAAAGAATGATTACATATACAGTATATAAACCAGTTGAAGCGCCAAATCCAAAATGAGAGTTCCCAAAGCTGTGATCCATTATTCACATAGTTTCCTTCATGATTCTTATGTCATGTGAGATTTCTGGATTTAGATTTTTTCATTTGTTATCTCAATGATTTGAAGTGGAAAAGGGTGATGTCACACATTTCTATGCACCAATCGGGATTCAGCAACACCTGCCAACATGCCCGTGTCGATCAAATGTGATCCGACCACACCCGTACAGCCCTGGTGACTTTCTGATTGTTGATCGCTCTGAAATGAAGACTATGACAACCTAACAGACCTTAAAGGAATAGTTCTGGGAAATACGCTTATTCTTTCTTGCCAAAAGTTCATTTTGATATCATTCATGTCTGCTGGAGCCAAAAACCTGTGAGCTTAGCTTAGCTTAGCATAAAGACTAGAAACAGGTTGAACCGCTAGCCTGGCTCTGTCCGAAGATAATAAAATGTACTAATCAGCACCTATAAAGGGTCGTGTCTAGAGGGTAACCTGCAAATTGCAAAAACTTTTGCAAGACTCGCTGCCAGACGACCTATCCTAACCTTATAGTAATCATTAGAGGTCAATGCCTAATGCCGGGTACACACTACACAAGAATCAAGCTGATTTTGGGCACCCATCTCCCCCCCACAACGATCACTAAGGCCCCGATCTTTTGATGGTTCTAAAGATGATCTTTCCAGATGTTCCAGTGGTGTGATTCCGATCGGCTCAAAAGTCCATCCCGGCCGCACCGATTTCAAATCGTAAATATTAAACATGTTCAATATTTACGAATGGATATCCTGTTGTGTGTGTGTGGGGAACCCCGAGGACAGCCGATGATGAGGTCACATGGGGAGGAAGGTTAGCCAATCGAGAACCAAGCCGACTGAAGCGGAAGGACAACCACCGCCATCCTTGCGGCCCGTAACGGTCGCAGCTAATGCAAAACGTGAAGCATAAAGTAGTAGTAAGATGGAGCTCAGAAATGGAGGTTTATTCAACGTGTCTCCATAACTTCATCCATCCATCCTTCTGGAATTTTCAGTACAAATTAGAGCAAAAACTAACCGCTAATTCTCCCTCCCCGCCGTCGGCCATGTTTGTTTACACCGAAGTCACGTTTGATCGCGAGATATTTTGTGAGATTTCCGTTTTGGTTGTTCTTAGTCGTGACTCCTGTTGTTCATGAATGAATGTGTTAGTGTGTGCTTGCTGTTTGGGCCAAATCGTTGCTCTCCACACACTACAGGAACAAAAGTGTTCAATTTAACAGAACATGTGGTCATGTGTGGGCTCTCCCACATTTTCAAAATCTGTTAAGATTTGAAAAATCTTTTAGTGTGGGCCAACCTTAACCTTAACCATCTTCACCAGAGTTTTGCAATTTGTGGGTTACCTTTCAGCCACGACCCCTATGAAGCTCTCTAATTATTAACATGTTGTATAAACTTGTTTCATCTGTACAAAAACCCGACACGTTGCTGTGCTACGGGGGAGTCTTCTCGTCACCGTGAGGTTGCTAAGCAACCAGCAGAGACTGGAGAAAGTCCAGAGATTATTGCGTATTTACTGATGAACATTTCATGTCATACAAAAATACTTAGATATTTAAAACTATGTTTTCAATTATTTGCATAATGGATCAATGTAACTCTATTAAGGATTTGTTCCAAGTGGAGTAGATGCTGATGTTTGATGAACAAACCGTTGGTAGGATTCGGTAGTTCCTCTCACTTCTCAAGAACAAGCTTGAAGAGAACCCTAAATCAGACACACCGTTGCTTTTTCTCCCAACAAGCCATTCGGCATCGCCAAAACTGACCTCCTCACTCGACCCGTCACAAAGCAGATGGAGTTACAAACAGCAACAATTCATCACACGGCACACTTCATGTTAAAATGACAGCCAGGAACAGCGTTGTTAGTTTAGTTTAGGTTTCAGGAGTCAAAAGAAGATTCTGGCTGTGCGAACAAGTCAGGCTGCGTTATTCTGTTATTACATTCAGAGAGGGAAAAGTACAAGTACATACTATACAGTAAAGTCACGTACAGTAACATTTAAATCGAGCTCCGGACAGACCGCTCTTCCTGTTGACGTATTTACAGCAGCTGGAGTTGCTTCAGGAAGCTTGTCGTCGGTAAAATAGCCACGCGATATCATAGCATAAAAAATACATCTGCATTTCATCGTCTACCTAAATAGAGCTGTACACAAAATAATTAGAAAACATAGATCTGATTGCTCTCTGTTCACATTGTTAGAATATTGGAAAAAAGTTCAGGCACGACTCACAACTTGCACTCGTCTCTCCACCACCAAGTCACATGATCCTTTGTAAAAAATGGCGTGAAAAACACCGACATCGCATTCCTTAATGAAAACAGGACATTCGCAGGATGGACGTGTCGCTGTTTTTTGAAGCCGCTATGGCCGAAGACACTCTGAGCAGACACATGCAAGCGCGACCAGGGATGTGCACACGGTCACACCCTAATCAGTAACAGACAGATAAACCTCAGGCATGTTAAACCCAAGACTTAATCAGGCAATGAGGGGTTAATTATGAGCCTCATGTTGCCAGTTCTGTAACAAAATCGACATTTCTTAAGTAACCATACAGAATGATGAAGGCAACAGAACGGTCCGAGGGTTTACCAGCAGCTTATAAACAGCATGAGCACATGACCAAAATCCTGCACACTCCTATTTACAGAAGCAACTAAATGAACAAGTAACATGACAGACTAGGACCCATCAAATGACTCGATCACACAGAGGGAAATGACTAACAGAACCTTTCACACAGAGGGGGGCGAGCTACAGTTGGAGCTACCTGAAAGTAGTGTAATAACAAAAGAGTCATCACCCACAGTGACCGACTGGTCCGTGACCCAGTATGTCAACCGGTACTGAAGAAAGAGTTTCAATTCTGGAGTATAGCGTAGAGAAAAGACGCCAGAAGTGACAATATGTTCTGTTCTCCTCTTCCACTGAGCTACCAGTCTGCCAACTAAGAGGTATTTTGGCAAAAAAAAAAGCTTGAAGATCAAATGACTTTCAGACACGACAAAAAGGAATTAACCTGCAAGAAAAAACAAGCTTGATTTGTAAGATGATGCTGATGCGAGAACAATGAGTTGGTAGGCACTGACTGGATAAAGCCATCGGATTACAATCTACGTTGTGCTTGGTCCTAATGAGGGAACGAGCCCTGGGGGACATTCAGGAGTGCACTGGTGTTGAGTGTGTGTCTTTGAAGAGTAAAAGACAACTCTAGGTGGGGGCACTCTCTCTCTCTCTGTCTCTACCAAGCTGTTGGGTGTAAAGGGCTTTGGTCTGCTTTAAACAATGATCTCTAGACTAGTCTGTCCCTGAACAAGCCTCCGCTGAATCCTCCTTCAACTGCCTCCAACCAAATGTGAAAAAACCCGGCTCCGCCGCCCCAGAAAGCTGAGAGCGGCTTACGCTTTTGCCGAGCAAAAGCTGCTGCCAGATGAAAACCCTGCTGAGAATACCGGGTTTTTATAACATTTCAATAGGCCTTACGAGCAGAAAAAGAAGCACACACAAACTCAAGGGAGAACAAGAATGAAAACAAAACAAAAAAGTTGAACTTACACAGCAGCTGAAGTGGTTATTGTTCAATGAAAGATTGAGCTACAGAAGAGGAAGGAAGCCTGGACTGACTCAAAACTCAACTGAGGCTTTTTGAAGCAGAGCATCAGCCAATGCATAGCTTTGTTTTAAGGCAGCCAGGCGAGCAGACCGACAAGGTGGAGCAGGTTTGGATGCCCTGCAGCAGTAAAGCTGGCACCAGAGGGGGGGGGGGACTGGACTGTGTGGACATGAACAGAATGAGTGATCCTGTCTTTTTAACTAGTCCCAGTGCTTTTAGTCTGAGCGTTGTACACGCCCCTCTGTGTTTTATGAAAAGCTAGAGATGGGGTTAGATGGATCGGAGATATGCAACAGTTAGACCCGCTGTGGACTCCAGGCTCGTCCAGCAGCTCCCGTCTGTGTTCATGGGGGTTTAACGGTTCCACTTAGTCCTCGAGGCAAACGCGGGGGCCAAGAGACAGACAGCAGGAAAAGCTCTCATCATCCACGGCCGGTTGGTTCTTCTTCATTTCTTGGCCCCCTTCGCCTCGCCGGCCGCCGCCCTGGCCCGGGCTCATTATCTCATGGTGGAGGAAGCTCTGAAGTAGGAGAGGAATTTGAAGCAGAGGCTCACCACAAAGTACCAGATGTTTCTGGCCATCTGGGAGCGGGCGATGAAGACGCGCCAGATGAGCACCACCAGGACGGTGTTGAAGGTGTAGCGGATGTTCCTCAGCCTGGGGAGACAGACAAATCATGGATTTCATGAAGACGTGAAGTGTGAGACGGTTTATTCTGAACACACGAGTCTAGTTCTCTAGACCCTCCCCTTTTCATTTAAAGGTTCTGAATACTCAATTATTCACATGAGCAGGAAGCTGGGAGGATTACTGCCACTCTGACTGGACTACCCACTCCATGATAATCTGACCCCCCCCCCCCCCCTGGTTAATGGAAGGTTGGACTGACGGATATGTATCTACTGTATGGTGTCCTAGAGGACTACTACGCTGGATTTCTTGCCGTGGCTCTTACTTGTTGAGGTGTTTGCGTGCAGCAGGCAGGCCCGACAGCTCTTCGTTCAGGACATATTTTTTGGTGCCCATGCAGTAACTCTCCATGTACTCCGCCCAGTGCAGCTGACGCACGTCGAAATTAAACGTCTACAGAGATAAAAACACAAGAAACATTCTCAGTCACCTTTAAAAGGATTGGTATAAGAGGTATGACATCTATTATCTGAGATAGAAGTGATTATTACAACATTTAGATTTGGTGACTTGTTTTAGTGGCTGGTACCACTAATGTAGATATTACAGAAGGAAAAAAAAGGATGGTCGTCCCTCACTCTGCGGAGGATACAACATTGGTACATTTTAGTCTGTAAGATCATCTCTGGCAAACTTCTGACTTAATTAAGCCGGAATGTTTGTAATTCCCCAAAACAGTTCTAATCTAAGGTCACATCAATGGCTTCAGTTTAAAGTTCCTTCTATCAGTACAGAAGCTGGAAAACCAGCCTGTTCCACTACGGTCCATGGTCCTGGAACCATCTGCAGGCCAAGCTTAAACTTGAGACCCTGATCTCTTTAAATGATTTTAAACATAGAGTAAAGGAAGTGGTCACTGCAAGCTGCACTTGTTTCAATTAAATAGCAAACACATGACCAACATGCTGCCCTGTTAATGCACTGGATGATGACGTAATGTATTTTGTCGTCATTTTGTCGTACCTATTGTTGCTGTCGTGATTTAAATGTTCTTTTTATGTGTTGGATGCTGCTATTTGACCCCGTCTTGGCTATAGGTCTCACTTGTAAAAGAGGTTTTAATCTCAATGTGACTTCTTAGTTAAATAAAGGTTATGATGATGAAATATAAAATACAAACAAAAAATGTGTTCAGCCACCATACATTGATGGATGATTGAAGTTTTTGAGAATTGTGAGAAAAAAGCAACAGTAAATATATAAACACTACATCACTATAAATCAATATTAATCTAAAATGTAAACACTATTTACTGTAAGTCTACAGCAACATCGGTGGCTATGTGGTACTATAACCTGAATGCTAATGTTAGCATGCTACCATGCCCTCAGTGACACTGTTAAAGGTCCCATATCATGCTCATTTTCAGGTTCATACTTGTATTTTGTGTTTCTACTAGAACATGTTTACATGCTGTAATGTTAAAAAAAAACTTTACTTTCCTCATACTGTCTGCTTGAATATACCTGTATTCACCCTCTGTCTGAAACGCTCCGTTTTAGTGCATTTCAACGGAACTGCAATGGAATTGCGTTGCTAGGCAACAGCTTGGGTCCATGTTTACTTCCTGTCAGCTGATGTCATTCACATACACTGGGACAGGACATAAACTGGGACACATTTAGAATGTTTATGTTTAAAACTGTGAAATGGTCTAAATATTGTAGATTTGTGACATCACAAAATTACAGAAATCCTGACGGCTTGTTTCAAACGCACAGTTTCTGAATACGGGCTGTGTGTGTTTCTCCACGGGATTGAGCGTTTCGATACTTTCACGGTATTCAAATAGCACTTCAACCTGCTTTATAATATAAAAGACAAGAAAATCCTACTTTTTACAATATGGGACCTTTAACATGCTGATGCTTAGCAGGTAACATCTACCAGCTTTACAATCTTAGCTGAACATAATTAGCACTAGACTCAGAGTTCAGCTGAGGCTCATGGGAATGTCATTTTCTTTCAGATATTTGGTCAGTAACCAAAGTATTGGTCCAATTCCACATTTGACCTGATGATGACGATGATGAGTTTAGAGATCACCTCGGTCAGTAGAACCGATCCTCAAGGGAATACACGGTACGGACCATGTAGACCAGAGATAAACCAGCGCTGGTTCTACGGCGCTGCCCTGAGAGACAGAGACACAGCAGGCCTTTTTTCACAGGTGTTACTAATAACACTAACAATGTGTTGACAGCTAAATTGATTCTATAGACTCGTTGGAGATGAGCCAGGCCTGAGCAGAATCGATCACCAGCGGCGCCCAATGCACGCCGGTTAGATTTGTGTCCGACTTGCTCTAACGTCATGCACACGTTGAGCAGCGATAACCTCACCAGATCGAGGTGGCCGCAGTTTTTAGAGCCAGGCGTCGCAATTGCTCTCCACCGACTGCAAGACCCAGGGCATTATGGGAAACGCCTGGCTGTCGCCTGGTCAAAGAGCTGATTGGCTCTTAACAAACACCACGTGTTGTAGAAAGTCACATCTTTCTGTGTAATTGTAATATTTAACGCTAGATTGTAGGTTATTAGTCTCATATTGTGCAATGAAGGTTTCATCTGTTAACAAACACATCTTGTGTGGTTGATAATAATAATAATAATGAAGGTTATTAATATAGCACTTATCAAAACGAGTGCTCATTACAACGTGCTTTACAGGGCGGACATAAAGAGAATAAAGGATAGAATCCGATGCCAGATACACACGCACATTTACACATATATTTACAAATAAATATAAATAAATCTGAATGTGGTCTGCAAACTACAAGTAGCCTACAGATCAGATCTAACAGGAAGTCACTATATCTGGGACTTCCTGTAAATTCTTTGAAGGCCGCTGGAAACTGTCCAATTAGACCACAGCTTTTTGTCTCCCCCCCCCGCCCTGCTGCTGCCGCCTGATCTTGTCTACATTCCAGGCGAGGCGCAGTTCATCTCCAACGAGCCAAATAATTCACACCTGTGATGTGTCTAAAGTTCATTTCTGAGTAGATGCGATATCGAGGAGCAATAGAAAATCATCTGAATTGCTTTAAAAGGATGTCTGCACGAGTATCACGCAGTGATCGCAGCTCAGCTGGCTTCGGCCTCATTTAACCCCCCAGTGGTGCTTCCACTATGAGGGGGGTCACTGGCTGAGAGATGGCCGAGGCAGAACGGCACGTGGATGGTGGTCGGATCGGTGAACAGGGTTATGTTCGAAAAGTCAAATAATGACGTCCTAACGTCTTTTCCTAACCACTTCTCCTTGACCTGGATGGAAAACGTCATGAGGTCAAGGAAAGATGAGAAGGAGAATTCAGAAGGACTTATGAAAAGACAACTGTGGTGTTCAGAGAATCTGACTGCTCTTTCACTAGACTCCGTCATTATGATGCGACGGCGACGGATGTTAGTGACGTCAGTCTGCTGTGGTGAAACTACAATGTTCTGAAGATGGACTACAAAAGGCGCTGCTCCCCCCGTGCGTTATTAAATAGGTCTTTCAATGACAGACTGCTTCACCCGCGGTGTGTGACAGAGAGATACTACAGGTCCTTCTGCTGCTGGAACACTCTATCAACATATAATAAAGATCATCTGACCTAACGTGGACAACCGGTGAAAAATATCACTTCATTACCAAGGATGGAATTGAAATAAACAGGAATATATGATAAATATTGAGTTAATTGTTGGAGCTATTGAGGTGTAGGATCATATACTTCTTCCAACTTCTTTTAAGACATGTAATATTTATTAATGTTGATTATTTGTTAATTGATTATTTACTGTTGTTATTCTTGTTTTGTTTTTTACTGAGGTATTTGTTACATGTTCAAAATAAATAATTAATTAAAAATAAAGTGAAATAAAATGATTGTCATTGTCCACAAATATTAAACATGAATCCCAATTAGTGTATGAGCGTATGAAAATAATATGCAAGATAAGCATATTGTTAGTAATTATGAACGGCCGAACGGTGCGTCGCTTTAAATGCTGCGGCCGCAAGGAATTGTGGGATGTTATTCTCTCTTTCCTTTGGTAAAGGATGGTCCAGTGTATCCTCTGCTAAAGGAGATAATAAAGGAAGCATTGAAGCTCCTTTCCTCAGCATTTGGAGAATTCAAACAGCTCTTATCATGGCTGCTACTGAGATACTTCCGGGTCATTTCACTCCGTTAGGAACCTTCCTGAGCAGGTTGGTGCTGTTAGCAGCCTTTAGCTGCTTTCGGTGGGAGAAAGGCATTAAAACTCATTTCAAGAAAACTATTTCCAAAATGAGGAACTTCAAATACTATTGTAGACTTCCTAATATAATATACAGCGTTAAGAGCATTTGGTCATCAGATATGAATGGATGTCAGTGTCTCATAGTACGGGAACAACAGCTCTAATGTGTAGACAAGAGGACATAAAGTGACAGTCACATCCTCCACAAATTCCTGCAGACAGCTACCCTGTTCCTACTAGCAGACGTCACCAGTGGATGAATAAGTCACTGTGTTGCAGCCAGCCTACTAACGGAGTGGTTAATCAGTGTGCCGCCTCCTCGGTGTGTAGAGTGTGGGGGGGGTGTACACAGTGTGAATGATGTGAGGATCAGCGTCATGCGCGTCCTCCCCTACAGTACCTTCTTATCCTCTGGGCTCATCTGGCCGATCAGCATGGCCACGTTGTCGTTGTTCCACACCCAGGAGTGACTGGTGAAATACTCCAGGACCATCATGGCTTTGTGGAGGCGTGTGATTGTCTTCATCATCCTGTCGTAAAAAGGAGTGGTGGAACGCAAGATGGAGAATGAGGGACGGCAGCAATAATGTGGAGGAAGATGAGAAAAAGAAGAACGGCTCAAAGGGGGGACGATCGACAAAACATCGACGAGGACGATGCAGGAGGAGAGGAGTGTACGGCCAGATGCATGAGCAGAGTAGAGAGAGAGAGAGGTGGTGGGATGAAGCAGAGAGGGAGGGGTGGACAAGTGTGAGAGGAGGAATAATGAAGGGAGAGCAGAGATAAACATCAACGTTAGAGGAGGAACAACGGGGGTTCTAATTTAGTCTCACAATTGGTCATTCAACACCGTAACAGATGTGCATGGAGTTCAGAACGACATGTTTCACATTCTGTGCCACGGGCAGATTTGGATTGTGATAACTGTAACATATGCAGGTGATATTGGAGCTGTACAGTGCCGTGTGTGTTTGTGCACCTCTTGTTCCTGAATGATCTAAACTTGTGACTTTATTATTTGAAGCTAAGCTTGGACATTTGGGGTCGTCCATAGTTTTGCACACACACCCCCCATTTTATTTTTTACAATGTTAACATTAACTGTAGTGGACACCGTGTTCTGCAGATCTGGCTCTGGAATGTTCAAATGATATAATGATTAATAGAGAGAACGGATGCCAGTATATATATCTATATC
The DNA here is from genome assembly GCA_916700685.1 of Adelosebastes latens. Classification (NCBI taxonomy): domain Eukaryota; kingdom Metazoa; phylum Chordata; class Actinopteri; order Perciformes; family Sebastidae; genus Adelosebastes; species Adelosebastes latens. Next base: position 1,740 of record CAKAKR010036275.1, on the reverse strand, counting down.
TATATATATATAGACATATATATATATAGATATATATATATATATATCTATATATATATATAGATAAATCAATAATATAAAGATTCACTTTATAGATATTTTCCAAATAGTCAAGAGGGCTGTCCAAACATCGTCATAGCACTGCCAGTAGTCAGGTGTGTGACTCTTCCTCCCCTGAGGACGGTGACTGATGAACTCAGCTGCAGACTAACTGGATTGAGTCTGTGTGCAGGGACAGGAGGACACACACACTACGCTGGTATAGAGACCCATAATCTACATTTAGGTCAGAGAAAATAATGAAAATGCAACAAATGAAACCTGCTTTTGCTGCCAGGGACACAGAATCCCTATGTAGACAATTATTGTCCTCCTGTTCACACAAGTGAATCCAGTTAATATACATCTGTGTTAGTTCAGGTTTCAGGAGCTTCATCATTCCCAAACCAGTAACCAGTGTTGTGGTAATTAGGGTGTGAATGTTAAAAACAGCAGTGGCCATTATAGTGAGATTACAGGAGGGTCTCTGAGTCCTCAAACTGCACATGTTTGTAATGCAGTGAATTTGAAACTGTTCTCTAAAAACTTTTGACAGTAATCGAATGGTTGCGACGATTTCAATTTGTGTCTGAATACGAAGGCCTTCGTCCGGCGACGGGCCCCGCTCTATCTGAAGACGTGCTGGGATTTTTAAAACATGTCGAGGCAGATCGAGAGGACTCAGATTTCCTCCTGTGAAGGATTCAGAGGACGTGACAGACATGCGTGTTTGATCAGCACACAGAGGCAGAGAGAATCATTACTCACATTGCAGCTGCTGACAGAACAAATCAAATCAAACCACAACCCCCTAGAATGTGAGTCAGCAACTAAGCCAAATTCATTTCAGACAGCCAAACACCACGTGCAAAGTCAGCGGATAAAGAGCGGTTGTATTGAGGGGCGAATGCTTGGTGGTACTGGGCTACATCTAACGTCTGAAATACCTCTTGGCTAACAGAGAAGAGAGAACACATACATGTGGATGCATCAGTCACTTCACATGCATGGGGGGGGTTGTGTTCAGTGGGACGTCATCTGTCTCTGACTGGACACAACTTCTTTTTTAAATGACCAAAAAGTCCCATGGTGCCTCGGGATTTTCCATGATTGGGTGAGAAGTGGAGGGGGGTGGGGGGGGGATGGCAATAATGGAAGTCATGTTCACAAAAAGGGAAGTCTCCTTTAAAGGGACTGTTTGTAAGAATCAGAAATGTCTTGTTAACAGCGACACCTGTGACCGTTAAGTCAACGGAAGTCAGCGTCCTGTTGCTCGCGCTTGTGCTCGCTCTACATAGACATGAACGAGCATCGATCAACACAGTGAGGAGACACACGTCGGCTAAAAGCACAATATCACTCTATATTTCAGCTGCTTGGCAGTAATGTTAGCTGACCAGACGAAGGTCTCTCCATGAATCAATGCTGATCCTAGTGTTGGCTTTTTCGACCGCGGCCGGAGGGAACAGGGGAGACATCGGAGTTTTGGTCGGAGACGATAACGTTTCTCTCTGCGGAGCCCCGTCACTTCACAAGACACGGGAAACCTCTGTTGGTCTGGAGGAGCTGCAGCAGTTATTTCTACACAAACGTCCACTGTACATTCACTAGATATTCTCAGAGCTAAACTAACTCTTCTGTAGTGTGTAGTGTGCGCGCATGCACGTGAGAGTGGAGCGAAAGAGCAAGTGAGAACGAGCG
>CAKAKR010036272.1:0-14111 GCA_916700685.1 Adelosebastes latens | reverse complement strand
GAGAAAAAAAAGTCGTAATATTATGAAAATAAAGACAACTTTATGAGAAAAAAGTTATAATATTACGAGAATAAAGTTATAACTTAACGAGAAAAAAGTTGTATTATTACGAGAATAAAGAAAATAACACGTAAAATTACTACTTTATAATATTATGACTTTCATCTCGAAATCTCAGATTTATTTTTTTTCCTCAATGTGGCCCTAATACTCCGTCGTACCGTCGTACCATAATCCTACAACAATGATAAATAAAAATGAAAATGTAAACAAAAAACAGTTATTAATTTACATTTTTATAAATCCACAGGGAGCCACTGGAGAGGAGCTGATAGTGGATTGTAGTTGATTGTATATTAATGCTCTGGATATCATATAGAGAACCTTTAAGACAACAGGAAGTGGATTAAAAACAAACAACAACAAACTACTGTAATCAGTTTATTGGCAAAATGAAAGAATGAATGTTGTGAGTTCACGCTTACTAATCCAGCTAGAAGTCCTTCTAGTTACAAACATGCGTCCCCTTCCTGTTCTTAGAAACTATTATAAAGATTAATGGCATGTTTTTCATACAGACTGTACATAAAGAGAACACAACAAGGAGGATTTGTACATTATAAAAACAACACAACATCTTGGCTTGAAAGTTAAAAATCGTACATAAAATGAATTTCAAATGATTTTTTCTGTATAAACAAATTTCCAAGATGGAAAATATTCCCTCTACTCCAAAATAATGTTCCCCCTTTCCTCATATTTTAATTCTAAAGTGGTTAAAATAAACTTTTATCTTCTTTCTCAAACTTTTTTTTTTAGATTAAAGTGGGTAAAATATGAACTTAAAGCTACTTTAAAAAAAAGAAACGTTGTTTTTGCTTGTCATAAAAGACAATTGTAAACTGGGAGCGACACTTTCAAAAAACAAGTATCATAAATGTACCGCTTTAGTATCTAATTATTTCTATTATTATCAGAAAAATTAAGAAAATGAAAAAGAAAACAACCGACTTTAAAAACCAGCTGCTAAAGAAAAAAACAGACTTTTTTGGATTCACACAAATAATGACTAAAATTATATACAAAGTACTAAAAACATGTCACAATAACTCAAAACGCTGGTGTATATATATATAAAAAACAAAACTCACCACACACACGAGGTGGATTTTCCAGTTGTCCAAATCAACGTTAGCTTTAAATTCTGTCGTCACCGACGATAAACACGATTTCTCTTCAGATTTTTTTAGGGAAAACTGAAACCAAGAAGCGATAATTTAACAGAGAAACCAGCGACGCTGTAATCCGAGAGTAACGTAACGTACGGGCGTCCTCATCCGTCATTTCTTACTTTACAAACTCTCTCTCTCTCCGTCTAATCTGAATTTAATAGAAGAAAAACATTTCCAGCGTCGCTCTCTGATCTGAAACGTCTCTAAAGTGCTCCAAAGAAAAAACTGGACTGATGAAAACTAAAAAGAAAAGAAGAAGTGCCTCAAAAAGAATCTAACAAAATAAAAAGCAAACACATTATTTTACATTTGGACAAAATGTTTCACCAAATACAGGATGAAATAAAAACAAAATGCATTATTTTACTGGTTCCTCTCTTTCTCTCTGTTCAGTTCATCTTCCTCCGCCGAGCGTCTTTAGTACTTTGGCACTTTGGTGTAATCTTCTGTGTGAATGTTTCTGCACAGGCAGATGGACAAGATCATCCCCAGCAGCTGCAAAACAACAACACAGACACATCAATACATTTCATACAATACATTTTATATCTTTCATACAATTTATATCTTAAAAACATTTTATATCTTCAAAACATTCTATATATTCAATACATTTTATATGTTTTAAATTTCACCTGTGGAGCTCAGGAGTGTGGAGTGCACCATCTGACCTTTACAGCGTTTCATTATAATCAATTAAAGCTGGGGTAGGTAACTTTAAGGCCCTGACACACCAAGTTTGGGGCCGTCGGTGAGCGTCTGTCTAGTTTTTGCGGTGTGTCCTGCATCGTCAGCTCTAGTCTGCCCATGTCGGAGGTTTTTCGCCCAATTAAGCATGTTGAATCGGCGGCAGAGCTCGAGAGGCAGAAGCAGAATGAGCTCTGATTGGCCGATTGCTGCCAACACGTAACGATCCGATTGGTGCGGACCGGACCAAGACACCTGCTATTGAGGCAGTCTTGGTCTGGTTGTTTGGTCTGAACCAGAGTACGTCTGGCAGCCTAAACACTAAGTGTGTAAGATAAAACCAGAGATGCTTATGAATGAAGGCGTACCTCAATCAGAGCGACTCCGAGGCAGATCCCCAGGACGACCCCGATGTTGGTGAGGAGCCAGCTCTCCACGCTGGAAGAACAACCCTAAAGATCCATCCAGAACAGCAGAGAGAGGAACGAATGAATGAATGAATGAATGAGGAACTCAGCCAGGTGACAGTAAACAGGTGAACATAATAACAGAAAAACTCAGTTTACCGTGTCGTAAATGGGCCAGTCGGGCGTCTGAGCCTCGCAGAAGCCGGTGTCGGAGAAGTTTCCGGTGGCAAGCGAGATGTTCTGGCAGGAGCAGGGAAACAGCAGCTGGGAGCTGTTGACGATCACCTGGTTAACGTTCCAGTCCAGACGGCCCGTCCAGCCGCAGCACTCCATCTACAGACAGAAAGCACCAAACAGAAGATTTAAAAAGAGCTTCTTGAATCATGAATCCGACCCCAGATCTGTTCTTCTAACTCACATTCTTCTGGATGAAGTCCCAGGCCTGCTCCGTGGTCGAGTTGTTGCCGGGGTAACCGTCCAGCACCTTGGTGACGATATTGGACATCTCCTTGTTTAACTGAAAGAAAACAGCTGTGATGTTCATAAAATATACGTCTTGTGATGCAAAATACAGCAAATCTGCTGAAGTGAAGACGGGCGTTTTATCTGCTGTTTATAGTTTTATTTAGTATTTAGTGTTTCTTCATGTTTATGATCCATGTTGGAGAGAATGTGTGTCTTTTGCTTTGGCTGTTCTTTCTTTCTTGTGAACATTTTTACGAGTGCAGCTTTTGTTTATGACAGAATAAAACCAAACTATTTATCCTGTAGCTGCAGGACTGCAGAGTTTATGAATATACAGAAACAAAAGGAGCAAAAATTAGTTGTAAAATTAATCATATCTGGATAAAAACAAATGTTCAAAGACACTCTATTGTCCAAATTCAGGGGAACAAAACGAGATGAAAACTTGCCCGGTGTTTGATCAACAAAATAAAATCTGTTTGTTTAATATGTTTTCCCACGATGAACATGCTGAGAGGTAGACGAGAAGATTGATACCACACTTAGACATGAGAGTGGTGACAATCTCCTCGTCTACCCATCTGCAAGAAAGCTCATACAATAATTGGGCTGCAAATAACAATTATTTGTCATTATCGATTAATCTGCAGATTATTTTCTACATTAATGGATTAATTGTTTGGTCAAAATGTCAGAAAATAGAGAAAAATGTCCAAGGTGATGTCTTTAAATGTCCTGCTGTGTCAAAAACCCAAAGATATTCAGTTTAATGTGATATAAAACTGATACAAATGTCTGTATTTGACAGGCTGAAAACAGCATTTTCTGTCATTTTTGTCTGAAAAATTACTTTATTGATTAATCGATTATCAAAATAGATGCAGAATAAATTAGTCTTTGGACTTTGAGAAACCAGGATGGACATTTTTCACTATTTTCTGACATTTTGACGAAACAATTAATCAATTAATGTAGAACATAATCTGCAGATTAATCAATAATGAAAATAATCGTTGGTTGCAGCCCAATTATTGTACAATTATTCGCTTTTTTTTTTAAGAGAGTAAGACGAGAAGAGTGGTATCAATCTTCTTGTCTTACTCTCAGCATGTTCATCGTGGGAAAAAATATTAAAGGGACTGTTTGTAACTTTTTAAGCGTATAAATGTACCGGGTCGGGACACATGCGCGCTCGCATATGCGCGCTCGCGTGTAGCCGGCGTCCCCGCTCCTCTGCCTGCTTGCCTTCACTCAGACAGCGCGCGTTCTCGCGTACTCGCTCCACCTCTACGCGTGAACGCGCGCTCACTCCACACTGCAGAAGAGTTAGTTTAGCTCTGAGAATATCTAGTGAAATGGATGCAGGTGAAATATAGAGTGATATCGTGGTTTTAGCTGACGTGTGTCGCCTCACTGTTTTGAGCGATGCTCGTTCATGTCTATGTAGAGCGAGCAAGCACGATCCCGACGCTGACTTTCGTTGATTTCACGGCCACAGGTGTCGCTGTTAAGAAGCATTTCTGAAAGTTACAAATAGTCCCTTTAAACAAACAGCTTTTTTTTTTGAGCTGCAACGATTAGTCGACTAATTAATGCAACTCTATGCAATAATTCAAAATGTCGAACTATTCCTTTAAGTTTAAGTCTTTTTAGCAAAGATATGGATATTTAACAATATTAAAAGCTTTATACTCAGAGCCATGTTCCAGTTGCATTCCTCAATAATCACAATTCTTTTTACATGACTTTGGTTTGTCAAACACGAGCTGTGAATTCTTGCGGTGAAGAATTTGGCTTTAAGATCTGTGAAATCAGATTTGTACGAAACCCAGAAACATCACAATCAGGAGGCGAACACACGGCAGCGCCGTTTAACGGCTGAACTGATCCGACCAGACGCAGGAAACCGGAGAGTAATTGTTGCTAAATCTTTTCTCCAAGAATGTTGAGACATTCAAGGTCTCCAGTGAACAAAGACTGGAAAAGAGAAGATATATATATACGCTGCTTTTTTTCCCCTCAAATAGAGGTCTTTTCCTTGAACCACTATTTGGCAGCGAAGCACGGCGGCTGAATAGAAGTCCAACAAATGTTCAGATACAATAAACAGAAGTCTGTCTGGATTCCTCCTTTCTGTAGTGTTTCTGTCTACTCAGATGATTTATGCATCAGGATCAGCGAGGACAAACTTCTGCTCCAACTCTGAGGTTTTCTCTCTTTTGCTTCAGCAAATCATGAAAGTGCACATAATTATTTCATGTTTGTAGATGAAACTTTAAGCCTGTAAGTGTGAGTTGTTATATGAGTCACAGTCCAGCTGGCGTCAAGTCATATTACCCATAAATCCTTTCACTAAGCCTCGCCAATCACACTACAGTCCAGATGATAAAGTCAGAAAATCTCACTTAGTTTACAGTTTGTGCTACTTTGTTGAATGTTCAGGTAAAAGTACTGATTTGGTTGGAAAGAAATTAACATTGTTTTTTTTATTTACTGCAAATGTAAAAATCTTGTAAAATTGCACCCGTATCCTCCATGTTTGTAGTCCGTACATATCATAAGACTACAGAGCTGAAACGATTTGTTGATGATTAGAAATTCAACGATTATCAGTCAATCGGCGGTAATCTTTTTTTTTTTTTTTTAAGATTCTTTTTTTAGGTTTTCATTCAGTTGGTTGCAATCTGCAACCTCACCACTAGATGCCGCCAAATCCTACACACTGTTCCTTTAAGTGATGGTTTATTTACTGCATTTTTATTTCCTTTGTTGCATTTGCGGCAATTTACAACTTATTACTGCCCTGTAACTGTATTTCTGGTCTATTCCAATTTAATTTAATTTAATTTAATTTAATTTAATTTAATGTATTTAATTTAATTTTTTCTAATTTTTAAAATCTATCTTAATTGATTTTATTCAGTTTTTTTATTGCTTATTTTTTTTTTTATGTTAAAGAGGACCTATTAGGCTTATTTTCCATTGCATTCTTGCATTCTTGCAATTTCTCAAGCTAAAAAGCCAAAATGTCTCTGGTTCCAACTTCTCAAACGTGAATATTTATTGTTTTTTCTTTGTCTTCTATGAAAATAAACTGAATATCTTTGGGTCAGGCAAAACGAAGAAACTGTGACGGGTAATTTAACTATTCCGAGAAAATAATCCACACATTAATCAATAATGAAACTAATCATTAGCTGCAGCCCTTTAAGACTACAGTATGTAACAGTGTAAGGTTGTATTCACATCAACTATTGGAGAAATTTACATGTTAATGAGTTTGCATTTACAAAACATCACTTAAAGTTGGGTTAATGTAACTTCAACGTGAGTCTTTGTGTACGTGACGCGTCCGTTTGTTTACTTGTTTACATTTTGAGAGACTTCCGTTTTATTGTCGAAGCTTTTAGAGTTTTTTTCCGGTTGTAATTACAACCTGCGTGTCGACATAAACGCTACTTAGGAGCTGGAAACTGGTGATTAGGGTAACTCATGTGATGTGAACGCAGTATTAAAGTCTTAAAGTCGGAGAAACACAGATGTTTTGCATTGGAGTTAATTACTATAGCGTCCATATAAATATCTGAGGCTGTGTTTGACCTGAACAGTGAGCTGCTGCTGCTGCTGTTGTACAGTAACTATGTACTTAAAGTATAAATAACTCATTTACTCAGTCAGAGAAGCCGACAGGACACAGCTCACTGGTACATGAACCGATCAGTCGATCTCGACCAGTCACATCATGATCGGCTGTAACTCGTCATCATGTGTTGTTGTTGTTGTTGTAGATACAAAAGAGACAAATGCATCAGAGTTTGTTTGTGTCTCATTCTCTTTAAAGGAGGAAGAGGCTGTAAACAATTCAATAAATACTAACACTTTATATTAACCATCATTTATAAATGGTAAATGGACAGTTAATTCAACTTAGTTAAAGGTCCCATATTGTAAAAAAGTGACATTTTCATGTCTTTTATATTATAAAGCAGGTTTAAGTGCTTTATAAATACCGTGAAAGTATCGAAACGCTCAATGTAAGGAGAAACACACACAGCCCGTATTCAGAAATTATGCTTTTGAAACAACCCGTCAGGATTTCTGTCCATTTGTGATGTCACAAATATACAATTATATAGATCATTACACGGTTTTAAACGTAAACATTCTAAATGTGTCCCAGTTTATTTCCGGTTGCAGTTTATGTAAATAACATCAGCTGACAGGATGTAAACATGGACCCAAACTGTTGCCTAGCAACGCAATTCTGTTGCAATTCCGTTGAAATGCGCTAAAACGGAGCGTTTCAGACAGAGAGTGAATACAGGTATATCCAGACAGACAGTATGAGGAAAATAAAGTTGTTTTTTTTTACTTTACAGCATGTAAACATGTTCTAGTAGAAACACAAAATACAAGTATGAACCTGACAGTGAGCACAATATGGGACCTTTAAAAGTTATTTTACTGTTAACAAACAAAGAAATGATAATTAATGTTTACTAATTATTAATAATGCTATTATTACTGTTATTTTAACAGTTTATTGTGGCACACATTATAACATTTTATATACTGTATATATATTTGTTAATGATTAAGATATTATTTGTAAACCTTAAAGAAATTGTTTGTAAAACATCTATAAATATTACAGATAGATATTTGAAACACTTTGTTAATGGTTAATAATTGGTTTGTAAACCGTCTATAAACATTATTTGGATGACTCTTATAGTTGCAATATATAATACCTTGTTAAATGGTTAATAAATACTTTGTAGAGTGTCTATAAACATTATTTAGATATATAGTTAACACTTTATCAATGGTTAATAATCGGTTTCTGGTCCATCTATTTATGTAATGTTGATATATGTTTTACCAACAATTTCTTAAAGGTTTATAAATCATTTTTTACATAATTATCAACAAATACTTAATATTGGAATATATAAAATGTTATAATGTGTTCAACAATAAACTGATAATAAATAGTTTATTATTGTAATCTGATTGTAATTGTTATCGTCTCTTATCGGCCATCTTATCTCTTATACAATAAATAATTTATAAACTAATTAGTTAATATTACACAAACGAATGATAATAATAATAATAACTTGGATTTATTTCAAGAAACCCGAGGACGCTTAACATAGACATAATAATGATAAAATAACATTACATAGCATTACTTATAATTAGTAATCATTATTAATTATCATTTAATTGTTTATTAACAGTAACATTTATATCAACAAAGTTTAATTTACTATTGATTTACCATTTATAAATGATGGTTATTATAAAGTGTTACCCACTAAATAGTTGCTGATGTTATTTGTTGGTTATGAGAGAAACTGGTGAGGCAACGAGCTGCAACACGTTAAAGTTGTTCTGTTTACTACACGTGTTGCTGGAGGACTTTTTCCTTCTCTGTGCACCTGATATATACGCACTGTCACTGATCTAGAACTCTTTAAATATAAGCTCAAGACTTTTTATTTAGATTGGCTTTTAATACCTACAGTAGCAGCGCTGTGACATTTTCCCTCTGCTTTTTAATGTACCTTTTTATGATTTTATCATATGTTATGTTTTTATTTCTGTTATTTCTTGGTGATAATGTGAAGCACTTTGGGTACCTTTTGGTTGTTGTAAAGGGTTATACAAATAAATGTTGATTGATGTTGATTGACATTTAGAATGTTTACGTTTAAAACCGTGTAATGGTCTAAATATTGTATATTTGTGACATCACAAATGGACAGAAATCCTAACGGCTTGTTTCAAACGCACAGTTTCTGAATACGGGCTGTGTGTGTATTTCTCCGTATATTGAGCGTTTTGATACTTTCACAGTATTTATATATCACTTAAACCTGCTTTATGATATAAAATACCTGAAAATGGTCTATTCCAATTTAATTTAATTTAATTTAATGTATTTTATTTAATTTTTTCTAATTTTTAAAATGTTTTTTTTTCTATCTTAATTGATTTTATTCAGTTTTTTTATTGCTTATTTTTGTTATGTTAAAGAGGACCTATTAGGCTTATTTTCCGGTGCATTCTTGCATTCTTGCAACTTGCAATTTCTCAAGCTAAAAAGCCAAAATTTCTCTGGTTCCAACTTCTCAAACGTGAATATTTATTGTTTTTTCTTTGTCTTCTATGATAATAAACTGAATATCTTTGGGTCAGGCAAAACGAAGAAACTGTGACGGGTAATTTAACTATTCCGAGAAAATAATCCACACATTAATCAATAATGAAACTAATCATTAGCTGCAGGTCTTTAAGAAATCTCACTTTTTACAATATGGGACCTTTAAGTACACAGCTGGAGTTATTTCTTGATGTTAATGTGAAGCACTTTGGGAACCTTTTGGTTGTTGTAAAATAATAAATGTTGATGGATTAAAATACATCACTTTAGACGGACATAGACGGGTGATTTATGTAAACAGGATCTGTAACTTATTTTATGGAAGTATGTTTGTTGCTAAGTGTCAATAAAAACATAATTAAAACTTTGAGAGGCAGATAAATGAAAGTAGACGGACAAAAATGCAGTTCTTGTTCTTGGTAAACAATCTCTGATCAACATGTCTGGGTGAACGGCTCCTCCTTTGGACAGTTTCCAACAGGACAGAGTGTAATCTATTACTTATTATAAACATTTTACTTTGAAATTAATTTGGTATAAAGTTTATAAAAGATAAAATAAAGGAATGAACATTCTTTGGTTGGTTGAACTTGCCGTTTGGTTTACGTCTGTTGTCTCTCGTGTGTGAAATGTTTTATGTTGAAGTCTGTTATTTGTGTTTTTATGTGTGAAACTTTTTTTCTTGGCCAGGACCACCTTGCAAATGAGATTCAAATCTCAATGGGAGTATCCTGGTTAAATAACAGTTAAAAGAAAAGCTCATAAAAAGCTCCTTCAGAGTAACTTTCCTCTCTTTCTGCTGCTCTTCCTGTTTCTCTATAAACTGTCTCAGATTAAAACAGCAGAGGGCGACGCAGCGCTGAACGCCGTCAGCTTTAATTTGCTGGTGTCACATCGACCATATGTCGCCTCATCATCAGACTCTGAGCTCTCAGATACAGTGGGACACTTTGTTGGAGGAGTAGAATTAGTTTCTATTCATAGCACATGTTGTTTCTATGTTGCAGCAAATAGTTGAGCTTGTTATGACACATCGAGGGCGTGAACGCGACCCGTCAGAAGACAGAGGACGGAGGTGTGCTGCAACACATTCCTTTAGTGAGAATCATCAGTTAACATTCGCCTTCCAGGTGAGACGAACTAAACAACACAGAACAACACTCCCATGATGCTCTCTGGTAATGAAGAGGAAGTGACATCACTCACCACGTCCTTCTGGAAGTAGATGAGAGCGCCGGCGGCCACCTGGGCGAGGAGGATCAGCAGGAGGCAGGTGAAGTACTGAGGAGACAGATGTTGAACTCATCAGAACTAAAAACATCTGGAGCTGTGTTAAAATGTTAGAACATGTTGAGCTGAGTGGAGACGCAGCAGCATCCCAGTAAAACCAGTAAAACCAGTAAGATCAGGAAAAAGATCTTATTGTCAACAAACCAACAATAACTGGATCTACTATTAGGATCCTAACTTCAAACCTGATAATCAACATTCTGGAGGCATCAGCCCCTTCTTTTATTCTTATTTAATTATTTTATGAATTTATGTTTTGTTTTTGTGTTTCTTTTATTTTATTTATTTATTTATATATTTATTTATCCATCTATTTATTTATTTGTTTATCTATTAATTAATTAATTAATTAATCTATTTATTCGACTTTTTTAAATTTATTTATTCATCTATTTATTTATCTATTATTTTATCTATTTATTTATTTAGCTATTTATTTATCTATCCATCTATTTATTTGTTTATCTATTTATTCAACTATTTATTTATCTATTTATTTATTTGTTTATCTATTTATTTATCTATCTATTTATTTATCTATTTATTAATTTATCTATTTATTAATTTATCTATTTATTTATTTATTCATTTATCTATTTATTTATTTATTTATCTCTTTATTTTTTCTATTTATTTATCTATTTATTTATTTAATTCATTTATTTATATTTATTTTCCTCCTCGTTTAATCAATTTAATTCCTCCCTCTTTTAAGTGTTGTTGCCTACTTTCATTATTATTGCTATTATTTCTTTTCCCTGCTACACTATTTCCTTATCAGTATTATTGTTAGAATTAATTAATCCAACCAACAATTATCATAACTGCCAAAGATGACAATGTTGCTGTTTGTTTGTTTTTATTTATTTATAAATAAATAAATAAATAAAAAATACATGTATCTACTAACAAGTATTTCTGACAATAGTCTCTCAACAGGCTGATTTTTTGGAAATGGGTTCTTCCTCGGCCCATCCTGCACCCTTCCACCAAGTTTCATGAAAATCGGCCGGTAGTTTTTCTGTAATCTTGCTGACAAACAAACAAACAAACCACTAAACAAACTGAAACTAAAACCTAACCTCCTTGGCGGAGGTAATAACACCAGTCTTATCTGTCTAAAGTAGAAAGATAAGACGTGGTGGAAGAATGTAGCATGGGGTCAAGGAAGAAGCCATTATATGTTGGAGCAGATCCAAATCACGGGACGAATACACACATTTTTTCATTTATTGGCGGAGGTCTGCGCTCTCTGAGTGCTCTTCTAGTCTGTCTGTGTATTTATACATTAATGAGGGACCTACAGTCCTGATCCAGACCATCATCAATAACCATCGCCATCGCTCCCAGAGCTCAGACAGTTCAGGGCGCTTTCACAAGATTCAAAACATTTAGTCTGTTTTAATTGGATGGAAGTGGAAGTCATATTCTTCGTTCTATGGACATTTTGCAATTTGTTGTTCCCAAAGTACGAACTGAATTGGGAAAGAAAGCTTTTAGGTTTTCAGCACCTACTGCTAAGAAATAATTTACAATCTGATCTTCAACTTCAAAACGTAGTTACCTTGAATGAGTTTAAAGTTAAATCGCTGCAGTCCAGGTCGTCTGTGTGAAAGTGTTTTTTATGAGCAAGTTTTATAATGTTAATTTATGTGTTGTCTGTCACTTTTACTATAACTGTGTTACTACTATCTTGGCCAGGTCTCCCTTGTAAAAGAGATCTTTGATCTCAATGGGAACAAATCAACCGGTCCACCTCTCGCATGCGGTCTCTCGTTTCCAAGCGAACCAAAACGCAGGTTGCCTTTGCAGGTATTTGTTGAGATGGACGCAGGTAAACGACGGTTAATGGTAATGAGTGGGAGAGGACAGACTGATGTTTGCTTGACATCTTGGCCGAAAAGAACAAACAGAATATGTTAAATAAAGTCTGCAAAAATAGTGAGGTTTATAAAGTAATAAACTGGAGGAGAAAGGATGCAATCAAAGTGAAAACACTTCAACAGCAATATATCAAAGTCTGCGATTCCCTGCATAGAAGTGGCAGCTTTCGAGATGAAAAAGACAAATTGGCTCCTTCGTTTACGCCCCTCAGCAAGTTATTTTTTTTAATTGGTCCACTTTAATTTGAGCACTGTGAAACTGAACCAGACTAAATAGAAAACAAACCAAAGGTATCAATTTAACTCTGATTCAGACTTCTAGACTAGCGGACTATAGCTTCTGAAAGCGCCCTCAGTCACTCATACATTAGTTACACGAAGAAAAAGTTCTTGATATTAAGTCAAATTTATGACTTTTTTAAGTCAGAATTAATCATTAATTCCAATTTTGCAATAAAATGCACTTCTATTCCTATTTGGAATGGATTTTTCCATTAATTGTGAGCGTTTTCAGGATGTACTTCTTTACACTAACAGGAAGGGAACATGTTGAAGTGTTGTTATTTATAGGTTACTATGCAATGGTTTTACTGGTCCGGCCCACTGGACATCAAACTGGACTGTACGCGGCCCCTGAACTAAAATGAGTTTGACACCCCTGCTCTAAGTGATCGAACACTTAGTATGATAGTCCTGATCAGGGTTAGTTAGTTACAGTCTAGTTTGATTTCATTACATCACTAGTTAACTTCAGCATGCTAGCAATAAAGACGTATTACCTCAAACACGTATTACATTCTGGGGAACAGCGTACTATTTTAGTAATTCCTCATGTGCTGCTGTGACACGACGCACACAAACACAGTTTGAATACAAATTGTGAACCATCAGATCGAATGTGAATGAGCTCTCTGTGTTTCTCTTTCTCACTTTTCTACACTCATCTCTCATGTTTCTGGTGTTTTGCTGTGCAGCAGTTTGTAACCACAACTTAGAAAACACCGACTTCCTGGTAAATGATCTCTTTTTACCCAGCAGACTTTAACCTTTCTGTGCACATTATATACAGTTTTCCTTTCTAAAACATGAAAAGATAATGTAGCAGACAAGTAACAAGTTAGTGCACAAATTGTTTTTGTATCTTTCAAAGCCCACTGGAGTATTTAAGGCTTCATGTGATGAAGCAGAGAGCTGCTGTTGGTCCTTTAGGAGACGTTTGTCCAGATATTATATGTCCACAGTAAATCCTCCACTCGTCGTAGGACGGCTGCATTATTCATCATCATGTTTAAATGATCAGACCGTACATACACATACTGTATACACATCCATACAAGCTGTCACTCACCAGGCCGAGCAGACAGCGGATCTCATAAATGGCCCCCAAGCAGCCGAGGAAGCCCATGAGCATGGAGAAAGCTCCGACGCCAATCAGGATGTAGCACGCCGCCTTTACAGCCGTGGAGTTACCTGAAGAGAACAGATCAGGAAACACATGTTATCACAACTTTAAGAATACAGTATATTAGGGCTGTCAATCGATTAAAATAGTTAATCACGATTAATTGCACATTTTTTATCTGTTCAAAATGTACCTTAAAGGGAGATTAGTCAAGTGTTTAATACTCTTATCAACATGGGAGTGGACAAATATGCTGCTTTATACAAATGTATGTATATATTTATTATTGTAAATCAATGAACAACACAAATCAATGACAGATATTGTCCAGAAACCCTCACAGGTACTGCATTTAGCATAAAACAATATGCTCAAATCATAACATGGCAAACTGCAGCCCAACAGGCAACAACAGCTGTCAGTGTGTCAGTGTGCTGACTTGACTATGACTTGCCCCAAACTGCATGTGATTATCATAAAGTGGGCATGTCTGTAAAGGGGAGACTCGTGGGTACCCATAGAACCCATTTACATTCACACATCTGTAGGTCAGAGGTCAAGGGACCCCTTTGAAAA
>CAKAKR010036271.1:55979-67280 GCA_916700685.1 Adelosebastes latens | reverse complement strand
ATGTTACCGCGCAAAATAGCTCCTATAAGTTTATCCATGCTCTGCTTTATAACAGCAGTGGTTATGTCAAAGTAAGCGACCTAATACGCCTATTTTGAAATTACCTCAGCTAAGTGTATTCCACCAATGTTTCTGACCGTTAATAACCGCAACCTGGGTGTGTTTTTCCCGTGAACCAGAGTGTATTTCACCAATATTTCTGACTGTGACTTACCGCAACCTGGGTGTGTTTTTCCCGTGAACCAGAGTGTATTTCACCAATGTTTCTGACCGTTAATAACCGCAACCTGGGTGTGTTTTTCCTGCGAACCAGGATGTATTTCACCAATATTTCTGACTGTGACTAACCGTAACCTGGGTGTGGTTTTCCTGTGAACCAGAGTGTATTTCACCAATATTTATGAGCGCGAGTAACCGTGACCTGGGTGTGTTTTTCCCGTGAACCACAGTGTATTTCACTTGTGTGTGATGCAACTATGTCATGACGGGTGTGTTGCTCAGGACCCAAGGAAGCGCAGTGTCGAGTGTGAAGTTGTTTGTATAAACGGTTCTCGAGAAACACCACAGGCCGAGCCTTCAGCCCATTCTGAACAGGCATGTTTTCAACGGGCACTGCACTGGTTATACCGTCCACGTCTGCAAGTACGCGAGGGTCCGTGTGACGTAAATTTCATCATCAGAGAGTGTACGCGTAGGATCTTTGCAGACGTCCGCTTACCGTCAATTTGTTGTGACCGCTACGCTACAAGTGGTACTCCTACTTCTACTACGCATGTGTGGAACGTGTCCTCCAAGCGGACAGCAGAAACAGAACTACTACATGTCCGTGGTGCCTGCAGCTGTCCGTGTATGCGTCCATTCTGGAGTATAACCGAGACTTTATATTTCAAGTAACTTAGTAGCTAACTAAAAAGTTTAAATCTGTTAATATAAAAAAAGATATATATTATGAATTCAAGGTATATTTATTAGCTCTTGATAGCTTTTACTAGCTCCTGGAGCTTTTTGAGTTCAATGACATATGAATGAAAAATATTAACCTGCTGGAGGCGTGGTATATTTCCTGCTTTTTCCTCTTAAGAATTTGAGTGATAAGTGAGTCTTGTTGATGAGGAATGTGTCTACCTTTTCACATATGCAAAGTAAAAAAAAGAAAGAGAGAAAGTAAAACAGGAATAGCTTAATGTTCAGAGTGGGCTGCTGGGAGATATGTGAAGTTTATATGTGTTTGATGATGATGGTAAGTTAAGACGTGTGAGCCAGCGTTAACTAAAGGAATTACTGACGGCATGTGAGAGCTGTAAACCAAAAACTGCCAGCCTTGACTGAGCAGCAGACTCATAGGTTATAAACCCCATGGGGGCTGTTATGGTAAGCACTGCAGAGCCTGGTCCTGGTCTTGTTAAGGAGAGGGGTCAGTCTGTGGTCCCCCGTGTGGGAAGTCTTACCCCAGGATGTGTTCACAGATAAGCCTGCAGTAGTCGCTGTGGGAGCTGGTGATGAGGAGGAGGACCTTCCCGGCGCTCTTCATGGTGCGCAGCCAGGTCTTGACCGACTCAGAGCAGGGCTGCAGGTACCGGCCCGGGTCCCTCTTCACACTGGGGAAGTATGTCCCTGCATCCTCTGCACAGAGACACAAAGACACAGTCAAACAACAAGTTTTGATCTTAAAGATACAATACAGGGGAGACCATCATGGTTGATTTTGGACCAACGTGGGACATCACTCTACACTACGATCATCAAAACACCAGATGAGGGAATATCTTTTGGAAGAATGCTGTTCTGAACTGACGCTACATTGCTTTACTGTACAATTACATTTTTACACATCTCCAAACAGCAAGCAAAGCCAGCAAATAAGAAAAAAAATAAGCTACATCAAGATTGGTATGGGATAAAAACAAAAGTATTACGGTCCAGTCACACCAGCATTTACAACTGCAAAATTAAAATCAATGCATTTCCATGAAATCTTTATGAACTTTATGTGTTAAAGGAGCAGTGTGTAGGATTTAGTGGCATCTAGTGGTGAGGTTGCAGATTGCAACCTCTCCGCTCGCCCCTGCTTTTTCCAAGCGTGTCAGAGAACTATGGTGGTCTTCAGGTAATGAAAAAATGTGAGGGGCTCTCTCTAGAGCCAGTGTTTGGTTTGTCTGTTCTGGGCTACTGTAGAAACATGGCGGAGCAACATGGCAAATATGCTTTATGCAAATGTATAAATATATATTTATTATTGGAAATCAGTTATCAACACAAAACAATGACAAATAATGTCTAGAAACCCTCACAGGTACTGCATTTAGCATAAAAATATGCTCAAATCATAGCATAGCAAACTGCAGCCCAACAAGCAACAACAGCTGTCAGTGTGTCAGTGTGCTGACTTGACTATGACTTGCCCCAAACTGCATGTGATTATCATAAAGTGGGCATGTCTGTAAAGGGGAGACTCGTGGGTACCCATAGAACCCATTTTCATTCACATATCTGGAAGTCAGAGGTCAAGGGACCCCATTGAAAATGGCCATGTCAGCAGTGTTTCCTCGCCAAAATTTAGCGCAAGTTTGGAGCGTAATTTAGCCTCCTTTGCGACAAGCTAGTATGAGTTGGGTTTTCAAGTTTCATATACGAGTATCTTCACTATAGCTTTAAAATGAAGCCCGCTACAACCTAAAAAATTCTAAGTTGCGTTAATGCGTTAAAGAAATTAGCGGCGTTAAAACGAATTTGCGTTAACGCGTTATTATCGCGTTAACTTTGATGGCCCTAATTTAAATATAAATTACTTATCAAATAATGACACTCAGGAAGTCAATTTGCAAGAGAGAAATGAACTGCATTGCATTCGTCTGAGGATGCATCCAAAACATAAAAATAAACAGATGGTGGAAAATGATGAAGCACCGCAAACATTTTCATAATGCCATCTTTAAATAATGCACATTTAGGAGTCTTTAGATGGGTGAAATAAACCAATCACAACGGATTAGCCTCTTCACACAATCCCACAAAATTTTACCTAATGAGTCGGGTTTTATTTTTTAGGAGACAGACATCAAAGGACACATGCTTCCATTCTCACTATTACAAACTAAATGTTTACAGCTGAGCTGAGGCGGAACAATTCGGTCAACGTTCAACATTCACAGACAGTAAATTGAAACTTGTGTCTCTACAAGTTAGGAACTGGTTTATAGGTTCATGTTTTGTTCCACTTAATCCTCCACATTCATATTCACAGAGGAAAAGGTTGAGCTTGAGCTGGTCGTGCTCCCCACTTCTGAGGCACCGTCACTGGGCTCTCCTCACTTTGAAGCCCCCCCCAGCTGCCCTTCAGTACATCCTGTCAGCGTACTGTACAGAGCTAAATATGGCAGCGCTCTGATCTGTGTTACACAATCTCAGTCCATCACAGAATATAAATCTTGACCTGACGTCCTCGGCAAAGCCTCATGAATATACAGTAAAAAACATAACCATGAATAAAACATGACCAATGAGGAATAGAGGCACTTGATGCTGATTGGCAACATATAATGGTACGTCCATGTTTGACAAGACCAGGTTATGAGATGTGTGAAGTGCAGTTTTTCTTGGTAATACACAGTCTCACGGCAGTTCATAAAATAGTCACGAAATTTCTATTTGATTTGTGTACATAGTGCGTATAGTTTAGTGCTTTTTCCTACAAATGTCCAACAACATGTGACGCACTTGTCAATTTCCGCTCTAGTCAAAATAAAACTACTCTGTTAGGTTTAGGAATTGATCGACTTGGTTAGGCTTAGGCAATAAAACTACTTAGTTAAGTTTAGGAAAAGATCGCAGTTTGAGTTTAAATAACACCGGAAATGGCGTAACTTAAGTACGGAAGTTACGTGACAAAAACTACTTAGTTAGCTTGAGAAAAAGATTGTGGTTTGTGTTAAAATAACTCCGGAAGTACCTTAACGTACGGAAGTTAGGTGACAAATACATCAACTTTGACTTGTGGTTTCACACGGGACACGAACACCGGTCCGTAGGGCAAAAGTCCTGTGATTTTTGACCCAACCATCCACCCTGACCTCCTCCCTACGGGGCGTTCGCTGCTCTTTACACTGCTGACCATCACGAAAAAAAATTTAAAATTCGTGTCTATGTACACGAATCAATACGTTCAATTTCGTGACTATTTCAAAACTGCTGTGCGACTGGGCTGGAAAATCTTGAGGGTTTGTAAATTACAGGAAATAAGACTTTTTTTGTGAAAAGCACTACCCACTTCTCTGCTATGCAATTACTTTTAAATGGCATGATCTAATGATGTGAAGCACATAACAATATTTGGAGTCAACCCTGAGACGTGATGTGCAACCTTATCAAAACAGAAAAGTGAGGCAACCTGTACATGGTATTTGCGCTCGAGCTGAAGAGGGTAACCGATAAGTGAGAAGTGGCGTCGCGTCTTTCACAAGCAGGAGAAAAGAGGGCTTAAAGGAAAACAGGGCAGGGTGTGGATGAGTGGTGAGTATTCATGAGCTTTAAGGTGTTTACCCTGGCAGAGAGCGCCGGCCTCTCAGGAGCATCACTGAGCCCTCAGAGCCTGTGGGCTCCACTCTGTGGCCCAAAGTGTCCTGATTGTGTTTCTTGCCTTGACACATGACAAGCTAAAACATTATTTCTCTTTAATCCCTCAAATCTCCTTAAAGACACAACGTTTCTCCAAGTTTAAACATGTCACTTCATGTAGGAACACTTGAACTTGAACTGAGAGACGTTGGGTCTTGAGGAAGAGGTCGGGCCTTTTCAAACAGATTTCTATACAGTTTGAGATTTTTTTTTAAGTCTGTGTCGACTGTCCATTAATAGGATTGTATTTTATGGCACCGCTGCTTAATCAGCTTTCAGTCTTTGTGGTGATCTCTTGATCATGAATTAAAAAGCCCTGCAGTGTTAACCCGACACAGAGAAACTGAATAGAGGCTGCCCTCAAATCCTTTGACATCAGAAATTACCGGCACCGACTCGTGTCTTCTTTGAGATCGCTGAATAACGACTACTCAGTTCTTGCCTAAGATGTGGATGATGGATTTAAGCAGCTCGTGAAAATCCTGCAGTGAGACTTAGAAACAGTTTGGACATGCTGCCCTCCGGTGGTGGAACACAGGACTAGCTCGAGGGAGGAAAAGGCTATTTTAGGTTCTAGAAAGGCAGTAGAGGGTTCTAACCAGAAGATGACGACAAACGCAAAAGAAGCTTAAGATCTTAAGGTCCCAATCAGGAGCCCAAAATTCATCACACCTTTGAAAATGTCTCAGATGTAAACATTTGGTTCTGATCCTCAGCTAATTTCTTCAGAAGTTGTCATTGTATCCACAGACCATTACAGCTTCGGTTAAACAGAATAGGCCAGTGTGGCACATCAACATTAGGTAAGCTGTTCTTCCTCTGGGATCCGGCAGTAGAGAGCCTCTTCTGCCTCATTACCCACAGCCAGGGAGGTCATCTGAGGGAAGTTCAGAGAGTTCCCCAGCCAGCAAAATCCCATGTCGCACTTATGTGCATGAGAGGAAAAAACAACTGACCTTACATTTGATCAAACACCGTGCTGCACAGATACAGAGCAGAAGCTGTTTTATTCCACTGGGACCTGAAATTTACCACCCAAGTACAGCACACAGCTGACGCAAGTACCAGGAAGAGGGTCCACCCATGTCGTACCGCATCAAGTAGGACGTGGGTTTCGTGTAAAATTGCCAAAATACCCAACCAAGGAACACGAGAAGGATAAAGCTCGCACCTTACAAGGAACCATGTCGTCCGAATTGCAAAGCTGTGATGTACTAAACTCGCTAAAATCCTACCTCCCTTCAATTAGTATTTGCAGATTTGTTATTCTAATTTGTGTCTTGGTGGTAGTTATTAATTAATTCTGTAAATTTAAGTTTAAAGAAAAGTATGTTTTTTTCAAGTCCTTGGCCTGTCTTGAAACTATTCAAGACAATATAAGGTGATGTGGAAATGGCAGTAAAGATGGTCAGGAACGTTCATTTTACACACAAATTTGCTCTTCTCAGCATTGATAGATATATAGGCCTATTGTGAAGTGGGTCGCAATGGTTTGTCAGTTTTAAAAAGTGGGACTACAGAACAAAAGTTTAGGAAACACTTCTATACATACCACGAGACTAATAGGACACCCCGAAGTGTGTTTCTGATTGTGTATGCCTGATGGACAGGTCTCTCAGCCTGTCACAGTTAAAAACAAAACAACACAATGTCATTTATTTTAATATTTCTGTTTTGAGTGGCTTTTAAAGTTACTGTGAGGAACTTTTACCCTTCTGCAGTAAAATGAGAGGTTTCCTAAAGCAGTGGTTCTAAAAGTGAAATTCACACTAAAAGTCAAACACGTGAAATTCGCGTCATTCGCGTCAACTCAAGCGAGAAATCTGTGTGACGCTGTGTCGCGAAAGCCTATCACCTGCTGTTGTCCCTGATGTCCTGATGTTGTTGAATCAGAGATGGAGGACAAAAGGGACTGTGGTGCTCAGAAACACTACCTCTTTTGTCCACAGGTGAGCGCCAAAATCAAAACAAAATGAAAGTTCCTTGTAGTAGCTTCAAAGAACAAACCCCCCCAAAAAACTTTTTTTGAGCAGCAAATGAGAATAAAACAATACTAGCCATTTTGTCAACAGTTAGTAACAAGTGTGCTGGCAGATGTATGCGATATGAATATCAACGCGCCACCTAAAGGACAAGGCAAAAGTGAGCATGGCTCACATACCCCCGCTCAGTGCTTGACTAATGGCATTAGTCTATTGAGCACAACCTAGCTTGTTATTGGCTCACCTTCCTCAGGACTAGACCACACTGTCAACCATCATACCAAATTTATAGTTCAGAAGAAATTTTGGGCACCCTGGACAATCTTTCCGAGTTCTGCTCCGGAAAGTAAAGTGTGACATGCAAACGGATGGGCGGAAGGACAAGCGGAACGCTATATAACCCCGACTACGCTGTCGCGGGGGTATAATAAACCAAGCAGAAGACGTTCATTTTTAATTACTTATGTGTATAAGAACAACTGTCTTAACACACATCATCGCTGAAGGAATGTGATATGCTCAGTATATAGGCAGATTGGTGAAGGTCTGGTACTCCCATGCACACGTTGGGAGAGCCTCTCATAATGGAGCGATTCTTTTAAAAGGGGCAGAGACGAGCTTCTAGTGACGGTCAAAGATCAAGCAGACTCCCCGTCATTCCAGTGGAGACACAGAGAGTCTGACAGGAGCTGCTCGTGGCTGGCACTGTGGCTTCCCACGTCACTACCCATACACTGATCTGTGGTCAGTCGGTGTCCCCGGTGTCTCCTCACTGCCCACGTCCTCATACACTACGTAGCCACCACGTAACCTCATACAGATGTTAACGCCCTACGCCTCTGTTGCAGTTTCAGAATTTGAAGCTGGACTTTAACAAAACACCATTTCCCACAAGCCCCAGACCTTCATGGGTAAAGGGGACCATCTTGACAGACAGAAGGTTGAAAAATGGACTTGTCCAACACCCTAGTCCCGTCATGGCTGTGACAATAACTTCTTTATAGATTATCTCAAAGCATAGAAAGGGGTGGTCAGAGTGTGTTTGGATATCATTAAAGGTGTGTGTGCTTCAAACAAAGTGCTTGTCAGATCAGGTTCAGAAACCTCTCCCTCCTTCCACACCTTTCTAATGTTGGCATTGTGGCAGAGCTGCTTTCCAAAACTGAGCCACAGACATCACGCTGTGATTGGACAGGTGTGCAGAGTGTGATGTAGACAGGGTTCCGTCATTTTTCTTGTGAGCAACCGAGTGCGACACCATGAATATCTTTATAGCCCCCCTCCAGTGTATTTTGGCATTTCTACGATATTTCATATCTATTTCATATCTATTTCATATCTATTTCATATTTATTTAAGTCATTTCCTGACGATGTCGATTAGCCACACTGTTCCCCAATTTTTTTGTTTGACAAATAACTTCATTTTAAAATTTAAAAAAGAAGGTTGTTGCTAAAACGGGAAGATGACATGTGACTACAGTAGAAGCTGCAGGTCATACGTCATCCTCCAATCTTGTGCAGGTGCACTCATGCTTCTTTGTGCTCTCTTCTTTACCGCCAACGGAAAGCAGTAATGTGTACAACCACAGCGCACCTCTGGACGGATCACAGACACCTCCAAAAAGTCCTGAAACTTAATTTCAAACAGCGGACCTCTGCAACAGGTCGACCCGTCCTCCGGTGCGCTGTGGCCGGCGTTCGGCGGTACGGCTCCTCAGTGCAGCAGTAGCAGCCAGTCGGGCACCTCGCCAGGAGAAGACGGTAAAGAAGAGAGTGAGTTGTTGTGCTAATTCTGGTCTCATTTATGGTCTGATAAACAGTAAATTCGTCAAATTCAGTGCCATACAGCTGTGTTCCAAGCTACTGTAGCTGGTTTTCCATTTACATTGGGTTGAAAAACAATGTAGTCTGGTTGCCATGGTAATGAATTACATCTGACTATTAACCCCACCCCCATTCTCTGTTTGAGAAAGAAACATTAAACCAAAAACAGGAAGTAAAAGTGGCTGGAGGGGGGCTTTAAGGAGAAACTGTGCACTGTTATCCCCATTGGTACAAGAGTGGGTAGTATGGCAGGCATTTTGCCCCGCCATTTGGAAATGGTAAAAAAATGTTTGTGTTCAGACGTGTTCAGATGACACTTGGTAAGAACTAGCTTGTTTCAAGCATAACCCGGCCTGAGGCGTGTCTTAAATGTATTGTGAAAAAAACTGTTTAATCATTGCTGGTGGGCTTTCAGGGCCAAAATCAGGTCTTCTTCTGAGGCAAAATGAATGCTTAAAAGGTATAATATGCAACAATTTCCTAAAAAACAATGTATAGGCTGATACAAAAATCCCTCAATCATCACTTATGAACTATAGAATTTTATTTTAGAATATAGAAACTGCAGGAGTAGGTGTCATTTTCCACAAAGATCTATGTATTAAACTCTCAAAGGGAGATCTACAGAATCTAGTGATCGGCGGCTAGACAGGAAGTGACATCAGGACTGAATTCAGATCTTCTGGATCTAGTGACTGCTTATGTGGAGGCAGGTAGTAAACCCTGATCTGTTGATGCTGGAGACCGGTACCTCTGTACCCTCTTCTATGATCCATTTCTTCCTGCATAATTGCATCTATGAAAAGTGAGTCTACCAAGAAGATCTAGCTCGTGAACACGTTGACCACATTTGACTTCTGTTGGTGACTCCGGCCCTGACACGGCCTCAGTGTAACCTCCCAAAGACCTGCTTCCTATTTGCATAAGTGCTGTGCCCGCTTATCTCTCTCTGGCAGTATGCTGGGAGTGTAACGGACAGGCTAATACTGGGGTGCATTTTGGGACAGAGCAACATGTGATCATTCTACAAGTCCCGCAGAGAAGAGCATATTATATAAAACTCTACTTTGGCCATCTCCAGTGCCAGCGTACTACATACAGCATGTGTTGCGCGGCGGAGTAAAATGTGCCTCTGCACGCTCTGGCTGTGAATGTAGGGCTTGAAGTGCCCTGAGGGCCCGCAGGCCTGTGGCTGGGCACCGGGCCTGGACGGCTGGAGAGCTGCCCAGCGTCAGAGAGACAGAACCACAACCGGCAGCAGCTCAATCTCCCTCACACATCAAAGAGGCCTGACAGGATACACAAATCAACAGTTGCAGTGCAAATTAGGGGCGAGCACAGGAGCGTTTCACAAACAGCCACACCAAATGTGATGAGGGGGGACAGAATCTAGAGGCGCGGTAGTTTTCTTTTCGTTAATGAGCGAGGAAGATAAAGGTTATCAAAACAAATATGAAAAAAATATATACATTTATCCATTATAAGGAGCATCAAGCTCAAAGCACGTGGAGATGATCTCTGAAGGGAAGCTATAATCTCAAGTGTTTTTTCTCTTAAAAAAAGGCATCCAGACGAGCTGTGTTTTCCAGCACCTGTTGGAACCACGTGAAAAACAGTGGCCGGACCATTTTGTCTGTGGACTTTCCATTTTTAGCAAACCGGCCGCAAATTGCTGCATCATGTCCCTCGTGGTGCACACAGCTTCTTTTTATATGTCTTTGGTCTGTGACAGAGGAGGAGAATCTTGAAATGATAACAAAAATGCTATAAAAGTAAATACAAACCCTGGCCAAAGGGGGACGTCCCAAGTCTATGATATTATCCTATTATATAATATATACAAAGTATGACATAGACGTAATATGCAATGTGTAAGATTGGCTTATTCCTTTAACAGTACATAGATAGAATGTGATATTAAAGTACAATATGACAATGTTAAATTCACACAAATGTTGACATCTTTACTGACGTCTTTACTGTCTTTATAGCCTTAAGCAATTTTAGAGCTAGAGTGAAGTGAAGCGTACTGTATCATATGAATCCTAACCTAAGGAATCCATTGGCACCAACCATGTCATGCTAGCTTGTCAGGAAGGAGTCTAAATAACACTCCAAAGTTAGGCCCAATCTTGGCGAGGAAAAACAAACGTAACGTTGACCTGCGTAACGCTGACTTGCGTAATGTTGACTAGTGTAACGTTGACCTGCGTAACGTTGACTAGTGTTAAGCTGACTTGTGTAACGCTGACTAGTCTAACGTTGACCAGTGTAACGTTGACCTGCATAACGCTGGCTTGCGTAACGTTGACTAGTGTAACGTTGACCTGCGTAACGCTGACTTGCGTAACGTTGACTAGTGTAACGTTGACCTGCGTAACGCTGACTTGCGTAACGTTGACTAGTGTAACGTTGACCTGCGTAACGTTGACTAGTGTAACCCTGACTTGCGTAACGCTGACTAGCGTAACGTTGACTAGTGTAACGTTGACTTGTATAACGTTGACTTGCGTAACGCTGACTTGCGTAACGTTGACCTGCGTAATGTTGACTAGTGTAACGCTGACTAGCGTAACATTGACTAGTGTAACGTTGACCTGCGTAACGTTGACTTGCGTAACGCTGACTTACGTAACGTTGACTTGCGTAACGTTGACTAGTGTAACGTTGACTTGCGTAACGTTGACTAGTGTAACGTTGACTTGCGTAACGCTGACTTGCGTAACGTTGACTAGTGTAACGTTGACTTGCGTAACGCTGACTTGCGTAACGTTGACTCGTGTAACGTTGACCTGCGTAACGCTGACTTGCGTAATGTTGACTAGTGCAACGTTGACCTGCGTAACGTTGACTAGTGTAACGTTGACCTGCGTAACGCT
>CAKAKR010036271.1:38139-55178 GCA_916700685.1 Adelosebastes latens | reverse complement strand
AACGTTGACTAGTGTAACGTTGACCTGCGTAACGCTGACTTGCGTAACGTTGACTAGTGTAACGTTGACCTGCGTAACGCTGACTTGCGTAATGTTGACCAGTGTAACGTTGACCTGCGTAACGTTGACTAGTGTAACCCTGACTTGCGTAACGCTGACTAGCGTAACGTTGACTAGTGTAACGTTGACTTGCATAACGTTGACTTGCATAACGTTGACTTGCGTAACGCTGACTTGCGTAACGTTGAGCTGCGTAATGTTGACTAGTGTAACGCTGACTAGCGTAACATTGACTAGTGTAACGTTGACCTGCGTAACGTTGACTTGCGTAATGCTGACTTACATAACGTTGACTTGCGTAACGTTGACTAGTGTAACGTTGACTAGTGTAACGTTGACTAGTGTAACGTTGACTTGCGTAACGCTGACTTGCGTAACGTTGACTAGTGTAACGTTGACTTGCGTAACGTTGACTTGCGTAACGTTGACTAGTGTAACGTTGACTTGCGTAACGCTGACTTGCGTAATGTTGACTAGTGCAACGTTGACCTGCGTAACGTTGACTAGTGTAACGTTGACCCACGTTGATTTTTAATTCCCAGGGTTCCTTCCATGTGAAGAAATGCTACTGAAGCGAAGCGAAAAGGCGACACAAAGAACAAAGGCAGCTGAGAAAAAAAAGGGCCGGTGGTTTTCGGACATCCTTGTGCAGATCCCTGTGGGGGACGGTGACGCCAGTCGCAGAGTCACTCTCCTTTCAGAGCAAACGTGAGGTACACTGCAATCTGTCATTACACCAAACCAGAGCTATATTTAGCCAGAGCTATCTTAAGAAAACTGTGAGGACTCATACTTCAAGTCGGATCTCAGGAGCATCGTATCTTTAATTAAGAATCCTCACACAACCCTATAAAGTCACTTCTGCACCTTAATATATGCACATAAGCATCTAAAGTACCTGTAGATTCGACACAAAAGTTAAACACATAAGTTAAAATTACCCTATAACTTCTATAAATTTAAGTATATCTATCTTGGCTCATTCTTGCTGACTCACAGAGGAACAATAAAAAAGCATGTGGAAAACCCTGAGCAAGTCCGGCTCCGTTTAATCATAGGGGGTTTATGGCAGTTCAGTGATGAATGATCCTCCCATCTCAAGGTGCAATCTCCATAAACAATAGCTGTGGGCCACCAGGAGCATGCTGGGAGTCATCTTTATACGGGACTCTTGGCAGACAGCACATGAGAAACACAGAATATTATATTTCTACATCCCAGACAGTCCTGTTTTTTTTTTTTTTTTTTGGTAAGGCCGTTACGTGTCAGTTAATTTAATATGAATATAATACCACATCTTCCTTCTTTATTTTGCCTTTTTCATCATTTATCCGTTTCTCATTTCTAGTTGTGTGAGTCAAACATAGTTCTGGAGGAATGGCTTTCTGAATTCCTGTGCAAAATACCCCAACAAACACATCCATATCCAGTCCAGATGTGCAGTTTTTTTAGCCCTCTCATGGTCACAGTGTGACATAGCGTACTGCTGCTGACTGGGCTCGCTTACAGTAGGTCGTACTGTATGTTTGATAATGAAACCACTCTGTATTAATACAAAAGGCATTATCACAACTTTCTTATAACTGCTTTTCTTACTGTACCGAAATGACACAACTAAAAATTCAAATAGATCTCACGAAGCACTAACCAAATCATAGAGCACTCCAAAGATTAAGGAGTTTAAGTTTAAGGAAAACACTAAATTCAGGCGGCAGGTGACAATTCAGAATATAATGGAATATAATGAAGTAAGGCTCTCAGGCATTCCGTATTGATCAACCTGCAGCGCTCCTCTGTCGGTCGGGACGGTGTTATCAGCTTTAACAGCCGTATGAGAGCAGTGCAGAGCGGCGGCCGTGAGCTAGCCAGTGGGGCACGCTCACCTGCAGTAACATGCACTAAAAGGAACGTGCAGCTGGCCCGGCGATGTCAACAGAGCACAGAGAAGCTCTGATTACAACACACACACAGAGGGAGAGAGACTTCAGTCTCTGCTCAGGTAGACATTACTCCTCTATAGCTTTACATTAGGGCTGTCAATCGATTTAAATATTTGATCGCGATTAAACACATGATTGTCTATGATTAATCACAAATTAATCGCACAATTTTTATCCATTCAAAATGTACCTTAAAGGGAGATTTGTCAAGTATTTAATACTCATATGCTAATGCAAATATGCTGCTTTATACAAATATGTATATTTATTATTGGAAATCAATTAACAACACAAAACAATATTGTCCAGAAACCCTCACAGGTACTGCATTTAGCATAAAAAATAATATGTGATTATCATAAAGGTGAGAGGTAAATGCCAGTTTTTCCTCGCCAAAATTTAGCGTAAGCTTGGAGCGTAATTTAACCTCCTTCCCGACAAGCTAGTATGGCATGGTTGGTACCAATGGATTCCTTCATACGATAATAGTATCTTCACTCTAGCTGTAAAACTGAGCCCGCTACAATCTAAAACTCGCAAGTTGCGTTACTGCGTTAAAGAAATAAAAGGCGTGAAAACAAATTTGCGTTAACGCGTTATCGCATTAACTTTGACAGTCCTACTTTACATAGACGATAGCTGTTTGATGCTATATTAATGCTCTGAATGTTGAATTTAGCAGCTTTACCTCCTGCTTCATGACTGACCGCAAACCATGACACCTCTCTTTTGTTGCACAGTTCATATACTCTGACTTACAATCAGTCAGCGACACCAGTTAGCGTGTGAAAGTTGAACTCTCCGCAAGCGCAATTCCACTGAAATGAACTGATTGCAGTCTGGAATTTCACTGCTTTAAATGGTGGTGTGACCGAGCCTTCAGTGGGCCCCGTCACTGGTGGAGAGAGGACAAAAGACGAGCAGAAACACTGCCTTGTGCTTTGGAGTTCTTTGAGATGATTCACTGGCTCTCATCTTGGCCTAAACCCATGTGCGTCCTTACTGCCAGGATCTGGTTCAACATGGCAACAACCTCACAAATTCATTACGTTAACAACCACAGAACAGTGAGGCGGGCTATTAAAGGCTAATTAAACTGACTGCAACCATTGTTGTCTCAGAAGAAAAAGCACATTAAATACAGTCTTTGGTGCTAGCAGCTTTCATCAGGCTCCAAGTGTTATTGCACACTTCAGTCTTCGACATGATGAGGACTCTCTAACTGCTGTTATCTGATGAAAAGTAAAGCTTTTAAGTCCCATCAGGTCAATGTCTCTCTCTCTCTCCTTACACCTTCCCCTGTGTTACCACAAAAAGGCAAATTACGTTTCTTTCAAATGCAGTGAGTATAATATTCCTGAGACTGAAATCTACAGATATGATTAATTACGGCTACTTTTCCAGCTATCCTAGTGTGTTATACAACACTAAAATCCATACTCCACTGGGCAAATCCGACCTACGGGTTCATTAGTGTGGAGTGTGTTTATTTATTTGATACTATACAGAATGTGCTCAAACTGTTATTGTTGCGTGCAAAACAGAAATGTCGTTTATCTGAGAGCAGGCAAAGGGCCAGATTAAAGCATCAAGGAATTACCACGACGTAATTTAGCAGGTCAGACATAACAGTGTACATCCCCACCCTGATGTGTGATGTCCTACCGTGGAAACATATGTATACATTTGTTACTAAGCTGTAAGGCGTGACAAAAGGGACTTGAATACCAAACAGATCATTTGATACTTGAAGATATGTTGACGGCGATCCTAACGGAGGAGAACTGGCAGTTTAAATGTCACTTGTGGATTGGTGGTGTTTACGTGCAGCCCCGTCCTCAGAGACAGGAAGCAGAGACGGGAGGGTAAATGTTGCCTTTCCTGAACATATTGTAAACGGAAAAACATCATCACGTCATCCATCTGTTTGATGCACGGTGTGCAAAGCTGGCCTGGTATTGTACTGCACCACTTTTGTTTTACACATCACACTTATCGAAAGGTTTTAAAGGGTTGATTCACGCAAATTACTAAAAAAGAAATATTGTCTCACTTACCTCTGTTGGTATCTAGTCAAGCAGATGACTTTAGTTTAATTTGTCCAGGTAAAACTTTGGTATTTTTCAACGTGGACCCTGTTTTCCCATGTTTTTGTGTCTAACTGACTAATGGGGACAATTCAATTCAATTCTATATAGTGTCAAATCATAACATACGTTATCTCAAGACACTACTCGAGACCGTACTCTATAATATAGAGACCCAACAAG
Source organism: Adelosebastes latens (assembly GCA_916700685.1). Classification (NCBI taxonomy): domain Eukaryota; kingdom Metazoa; phylum Chordata; class Actinopteri; order Perciformes; family Sebastidae; genus Adelosebastes; species Adelosebastes latens. The sequence continues at coordinate 50,908 of CAKAKR010036271.1, read as the reverse complement.
AGATCCCCCATGAGCATGCACTCGGTGCGACAGTGGCACGAAAAAACTTCCCTTTAATGGGTACAACTATTTTTTTTTAATTGGTTAGTACACTACAAGATGATTCTGAAAACATTTGAGGAAAGAAATAGGCATTAACGTAACAATAACGTAATATTTGATCAGCGCTGCCTAGTTTGACCATTTGGTCGGATTTGGCGAGTGATTGACAGCTGCTCATAGACAACAGATGGACAGCAGACCTCAGATCAGCTCTAACTGCTTGTTTTCCTCCGGTCTGTAAAATCTTGCAGATGCCGTTAGGAGCACCGGAGGACACCGGAGGACACCGGAGGACACAGAGGAACATGACTTTTTCTGTTACCTGTTTCATGTACTACTGTCACGACATAGCGACCGTTTTATAAAAATAACTTTTTTTAATCATATTTGCTCCAATCTCGCCTACTTCAGCTTTAAATGCTCTAAACGGGCTTAGTTTTGACAGATAATAATGTCATTGTATGCAATTTAAGCAATACAAATGTAGAAGTTTCTAGAAAGGAAACAAATTAGTTGTTCCATCTTATTTTATCTTTTGTATATTTACTATGGCTCCTTAATAAAGCAGAAGTATTTTTTTATCCGATTACTCGATTAATTGATGGAATAATAGGGAGAATACTCCATTACCAAAATAATCTACAGCTGCAGCCAAACAAAGACATCAAATTAACTCAACTTGTCACTTTCCAGACTACTTCAGGTTGAAGGCTTGTGGCGGGGATGACTTCATCGTCTAACTTAAATCTTAATGAAGCTGTAAAAACATGGATACGGTTGCTATGTCAACATACGAGCGGCACGTGTTGGCTACATGCTCCCTTCTTGACAAGGTCATTTAAGACAACCGTGATGTGCTTAATGGAGAGAAAAACATCGGCTGTGACAAAACTAGAATCACCATGGAGATGCTTTGATGTTTCAAAGTGATGAAGTTGAAAATAAGAAAATGACTGGTTCCAGTGATGGGTTTAAAACAGCACACACTGCTAGTGGGTAACTTATCTCTAGAAAAGAGAGACAGGGATTTGGGTGCAGGAAGAGAATCAATCAACAAAACCACAGCTCTGTAGTTAAAGAAGACTTCACTGCATTCAGAGAGCAGCCAGGCTATCAGACAGGAAGCTGAGAACAATTACTCCCTAAATAGGATTCAGCAGTCAATTTAGCAGCGGACACTGAGGTGAATGAGTGGTCGGAGACGTGGTGGATTTGATGAGAGCATTTTGGTATTTTTGCAGCTTAATACCATGTTTGAAACGAAACTGCTGACTTTAAAGCCGTCTTATTTTGGATTTGCCGGATCACCATAAAAACCAATCCACATGTCCCTTCGCCACGGCTGTCCCCTTGTTTACTGAGAAAATTAGGCATTGCTTTTCTTCACTTGCTCCACCTATTCTGGGAGATATTCACTGACTTCAAACTAACAGCTGAATCACACGTGCACATTGCAAAAAACATGAAATATATAAAAGCATTTTATTAGCAAATAAAATACTTTTATACTTTTAATTTTTTTGCAACAAAACCAAATCCAGTGGTTTAAAATATAAAAATCTGTTCTTTTTACTACTCCCTATCACTCCCAGCAGTGTTTTCCTTCAAGTGTGCTTCACATCAAATGTGTGTCGTCCACATACACAAAGCCAATGGCCCAAAGAATTGTTTTGATTTTCTTTCTCAAAAGAGAATGTGGCTTTAATGTCCTCCCAGTAATTACAGAGTAGAGGAGGGCTGGGTTGAGGGCACCTAACCAGTGGTCATTACAGTCCTGCAGGCAGCCCCCTGTATGATACATGGGACTGAGTCAAATCCTCCATGGGACTGACCAGCTACTCTCCAAATGATGCGGGAATCATTTTTCATAGGTGGTGGTTGAATGACCTCTACATCAAATGAAGAAAAGTATATGACAACTTTTGTCTGAAGGCCTGGTCACACGTGAGAAAATTACCTTCCATGTCCTCGCAAAGTAGTTTTAGCTGGAAGCTTGGTGACGTATAGCGGGGCAGTTAAGCGTAACAATCGTGCATTTTGCGATAAAAGCATAACATTTGGCACAGACTTAGGTTTATATGTTATGAAAAGATGTAGATATCGGGGTGCTGCAAATTTGGCCCCTTGGGGCCATGGCAGTCTTTTTTCAAAATGGCCGCCAAATAGGGGCTTAAAATTCCTAAATGTTGCAGAGAACTGATTTTATGAGTCTTGTGACCCCCTTTGCCTTTGTGACAGAATGACAACCAATCTGCATTTCGTTTTTCATTAGCAGTAAAACTGACAGAGATATCGCTGGATAAAGTTCTGGGTCGCCACTAACCTCTAACCTCTACTTATCTTTGGTAGAACTTTGGGTTGTATTGCTAACTAGCCGTGATATATGCCCAAGTAAAGGTGAGAATCGTCATCAACTGCTACCGTGCTTGTGCCTGCTAGTACAGTAATGACTACTTGTGGGGCTAGGTAGCGAGCTACAGTGGTAACAGGCTAGCTAGCTGGTAACAATCTAGTACCAGCCAGTCACAATACTCCACCAGACTATCTGGCTTGCTAACTGCCAGCAAGGTAGTTAGTTGGCCATTCAGAAGAGGTGTAAACACCCTTGCTTTTCGGCGTGGTTGGACGATACGTCATACAACCTAGTTCATTTCAAGCATACTAAACCCTTAGTCTCTACCAGCCGCAACAGCGTGAGTCATCACGGCAAAATGTGGTCCTTGGGACACCTGCTGTAGCGGGAACTGCCACAGAAGAGGTTTTGAATACTTTGCCAGGTGTTTATGTGTCTGAGACTCGCTGACAGACGATCTATCCTAACCATAACCATTCAAGGTCAATGCTTAACCTCAACCATCTCCCAGAGTTTTGCAAATTGAGGGTTACCATCTAGCCTGACGACCTATCCTAACCTGAAGAGGTGACCCTGATGAAGGCCACTAGCCGAAACGTGTTGGTCTTGCTGGAGTTTTGACCTCTTCAGACCTTTTCCCTTTTCCATGCACCTTAGAAGTAGGTAATGTTGTGCCAGAAACCCCAACACTGCTTCTCCGGCTATAGCCTAACCTTATAGCTGGTTCACACTACACGACTTGAGCCCTGATTTTCCGCTCCCCAACAGTGTTTGGAGACCACAGACAAAAGCCCCAGATCAGAAGCATATCAGCATTCAAGCATTATGTGCGAACTGCTAAACAACACAAGCCGATGCCTCGCAGACACATTCCAGATATCTAGCGTGCTAAATATCTGGACCTGTCGGGGACTCCGGCCACGAGCTGCAGCCAATGAAAGCGCATGACACGGATCGAGGGCAAACCTGGGGGAGGAACACGGAGCATAGTTGTTGTGGCACCTCGAGGAATAAATAGAAAAAAAATGTGGAAACTAGTGGAAACAGGCTATTTTAACAACAACATCAGCAATGTGTCTTGTATAACGTAATTTACCGTGTATTTCTCGTGTGTTGTTGTGACAAAACGTAGACCTCATCAAGGGTTCCTCCTGGTGAAAGACCTCATATCTCTGGTGAGTCATGTAGTGTTCAAACCACAATGACTTCAAGACTCCCGATTACAAGACAGCAAGTCATGTAGCGTGAACAGTACAGCGATCTGACGCCTTTGAAAGTCGTGTAGTGTGAACTCGGCATTAACCACTCCAGTCAACCTCAACCATTTCGCGAGAGAACAATGAAACAGATCGGGGGTTACTATCTAGACACGACCACTATACAGGTGTGTTGAGATCCAAATGAAGGCTGAGTTTGAAGATGGGTGTGGTCCGAGCAAGGGGCGCCAGAAGGAGTGGGGACGGGGCCAACGCCCTCCCAATCCACTTTACGCCCCTGGCCGAATTTGACGTCGGGGCTGGTGTGATCCCATCACAAGATGGTCTCTGGTACACTTTTGTCTTAGTTCTGCAGCTTGAAAGTGTCTGCTGTTTAGCCTTTTTTCTTAATCAATCCATTCTTTCTTGTCTGTTGTATCTTTGTTCCATTTCCACTGTTTTCCACAAAAGTGCAGCACATAGAGAATAGTTGGATTCAGACACAATACTCCATAAATTACCACTCAGCGTAACACTCAAGGCCATAAAACTGTCCAGCAGTATCTTTTGGAAATATGAAGCCCCCATTTTGAAAGGAACCTTCAGACTGTGTTTACATGTCTCACCACTGAGACTGACCTTTGAGCCATTCTTTCACAGCCTCACATTGTTCTTTCTCAAGTAGCCCCATAAAGAACACATACTTTGATGTTTTCTTCATTCACGAACCGTTTAACCGACTGCAGCCAAAAGCTACAGAGGGAGTGCGGAACTATTTGAAATATTGCACAACAATGCTGATAAAATTACATCCATTAAGATGCCGATCTAAATCCAGATGTTGCCTTTTCTGCGATGCACGACCCCAAACATAAAGAAAAATGCTATTCAGCTAATTTTGCACTGTGCGTATTTACTCTGGGAGTAAGTCTTATTTAAGCCACTCTAATGGGTCTAAAAGCTGTTACTACATCCAAATTGATGTCTATTTGTACTATCTATTCATCAGCTGTGGTAAAAATCAAACCAGAGATATTTATACTGCTCGTGAGATAAATTGCTATTCGTGACTTTGGTCCTTATTCATTTCCACTGAGGGATGCAGGGTTTCTTTAGATTGGAGGGGGGAAAAGGAGCCAAGGGCTTCTGAGCTTCTTTACACATTCTTCCCACCGTACTAAGAATGGTTCTCAGGGATTCCTCCCAGCCCAACACCTAAAATAAAATCTAAACCGACAAAAACAACAACAGACCTGAGCTAGGAGAGCAGTCCAACGAGGAAAATCCACACAGATTCCAGTATATTTAGGACACAGGCCACCGGGGCTGATAAGCACTGGGTTCACAATACCAGAAAGACCTCTAAAAACACACAGTCCAACGCCAGGACCTGAGTTCATTGGTAGTACGTTAATTGAAAATAAACATCCAACAGGTGAAGGCTTCGGGGTGAAACTATTTATGGCTATAAACAGTCCTTCATTAAAAAGATTACTTGCTCGCCAAAATAAATGTAAAGTCAGCTCAATTTTACTTATCGAAATCACAGATTAGTCTCAGAGGGCTTCACGACTTGTAAAATATATGACACCCTCTACCCCTAGACCCGAAATTTGGATAAGGAAGAACTCTACAAAAAAAATAAAAACTACATAGCAGCCATGTTAGGAAAGTAGCAGAGCAGCAGCAGCTGCCGTCAACACAAAATCAATGTAGCTATGAGCATAAGACCAAAGAAAAAAGACTTGAACTGTAACAGTACACTTTGGGTTGCAGGTATCCACATAAAGCCATTACAGAGCCACACCTGTATTGATCAAAATTAAACCTGCAGTAGGCAGTATATTTTTGGCATCATTGGGCAAAAATTCCATAATAACCTTTCAGCATATTGTAATTCAAGTGTTCTGAGAGAAAACTAGACTTCTGCACCTCCTCATGGCTCTGTTTTCAGGCTTTAGAAGATCTAGCCCGTGACGGGAGACTTTGGCCAATCACAGGTCGTTTCAGAGAGAGAGAGCGTTCCTATTGGCTGTGCTCCAGTCATGTGACCGGAACTTGGCGTTCCTTCACCAGATTTCACAATGGCGGCAGCGTCACAAACTTTCTCATTTTACAGCTAAACAGTACACTACAAGATGATTCTGAAAACATTTGAGGAGAGAAATAGGCATTAACGTAACAGAATATTGATTCATATTTGATCAGCGCTGCCTAGTTTGACCGTTTGGTCGGAGTTCGCGAGTGATTGACAGCCGGCTCTCATAGACGGCAGCTGGACAGCGGACCTCAGATCAGCTCTTACTGCTTGTTTTCCTCCGGTATGTGAAATCTTGCAGATGCCGTTAGGAGCACCGGAGGACACAGAGGCACATGATTTTTTTCAGGTTACCTGTTTCATGTACTACTGTCACGATATAGATACCGTTTTATAAAAATAACTTTTTTTAATCATATTTGCTCCAATCTCGCCTACTTCAGCTTTAAGCGCATCAGTTCCAGAATACAAACAGACGACTAAAAATGTGACTTTGTGGCTGTTAAATCATGATGTTGGGCTCAGTGGTTGCTGACTGCCATCATTCAGCGGCCCAACCCTTGTTGTAATTCAGACACGTTCCCATGTGTGTATACAGTTTATTGTACACTTGTGCAGATCGGCGGTATAATGTACGTGTGATTTGACCGTTGGCACCCTTCTCTGTGTAGGTTTTCAAAAGGCGTTACAGAAGCATAATTCCAGTGTCAGAAGAAAACTGATTTGATGCCAAAAAAAGAAGCTTTGGGTCACACTTATGCGCCCAGAATGCAAGTGGAGTGCAAGCCATTACACTGACATTGCAAATTGAATATAATTAATACGTATCTGTTCCATCTAAAACAGAAACGTGACAAAAGAGTGAAAAACGTGTTTGCTGTAGGCAGGGCCTAAGTTAAAGCCATGGATGAGATGTGTGCACCAACAAAACATTTAAAGACCATTAATGTCAATGAAACCGAGTCCCGCCCCAAATTAGGCTTGTGCCAATTGGCGATTGCATATCGACGATTGAAGGGATGAGCGACGATTGTGTTTTTCCAACACTGATTTTAACTTATTATCAGAACTAAGATGTTATAAAAAATAATCTGCGCCCTACTGAGCATTTAGAGATGTTTCTGGTGGATCGGCATGTTCGCCGGCTGAGCCCCGTTAATCAGCACGAGTGAATTTTAAATCCTTAATTGCAAAACAGTTTTCCGTCTCTTGTAAATGGATCTGAGACCCTACATCTCCATTCTCCACATGCCGTCTCACCAAAACTTTGCACTCCATACGAGTAGTTAACGTTACGGATAGAATTTGAATAGTGATATTAAAGACAAGATAATCATGTTAAACGCAATACAATGCTGTGTTATTGTTGTACCAAGCACAGTTTGAATAGATGAGACATTGCTATTAAAGTGCGGGAAAAGCAAAAATAAATGTGTTCTGAGTTTGTCACGCCACAGAAAAACATGTTATTGACCACACAGAAAAATGTGTTTATTAACCACACAGAAAAATTTGAATGATTAAAAAAAATTGCCAAGTAGCCTACATATATAAAATTAGGATTCAAAATCTGGAAAAAATAAGCAGAGTTCTCTGCTCTGAAACTCTGGGGCGCCCAATCACGGGAGGGTTGATTACATGTGTACAATATATAGGCCTTTTCATTGCCATTCTGTTGCTAGGGCAACAGTACTTGACAAATCTCTCTTTTAGGTACATTTTAAACAGATAAATAATGTGCGTTTAACTATGGACAATCATGCGATTAATCACAATTCAATATTTTAATCGATTGACAGCCCTAGTCTTCACCAATGTTGTGTCCATTTGAATTCAGAGAAAGGTTTGGAGACGGTCAACTTTCTGGAGCAGACAACATGTTTTGGAGTTGTCACCTTAGACTCAACACAATCAAGGAGGAGTGTGAAAGGAATGTAAAAAGGAATTTGAAAACAACAACAGCACTGTGAAATGACTGTCCCTTCAGTGATGGGTCAGTTCCGGCTCCACCAGAGATTGGCTCCCATCACATGTTCCTCTTCTGTGTCTCGCTGAAGTTTCCATAGTGTCTCAAAATCAATAAAAAACACTTGTACGGACGACTCTTCGATACGTGTGCCTGTGACGTCTGCAGGAGCTGCCAGCATCCCTCTTTCCATTTTTGTCTTCGTGCTCTATAATTACTCTGAGCTCTGCGTAATTTGGTAAACACCGGCACTCCTTCCAGACAAACATACACATAATAGCGTTGGAGCTGTTTAAGACGTTGGGTTTGGCCTCCGACACCTTTTCTCACCACTAACACCACCTCCGCAGTCGGTCAGCAGGCCTGAGTCCTCCGTGCTACCCAGAGACACTGGAGGACCAGGGCAGGGAATGCGAGGAGGGACGTACCATGACAACTACAAACATCTAACACAACAGTTAGTCTAAGAGCAATGGCTGAGTCCCTGCAGCTAGGGATGTCACCATACCAGACATTTAGCAGACGATACCAAAATCAGTGAAAATTCCATGATTTTCAACACCCATTTTGATACCATGGGGAAAAAAAACAATAAACACTTTGAACTACAGTTAGGTAGTTAAACAGTGGCCTGTACTACGAAGCCAGTTCAACATACCCAGGGTACCTTCTCGTTATCTGGCTTCACTTACCCCAACAACCGCAATCACGCTAAACGGTCCTACGACGATAGCTATCAACTCGGTAATCAACCCAGGGTTTCTCAGTCTGGCTATGAGCGCGCTCACATGAACGGGGCGGTGTCTGCAGCATCTGACCAATCACAGACATGGACAAGTCCACAGACTTGCAGACAGACAGGCAGAGCGGCACATTTTAGCCTGGCTTATGACTTAAACTTCTTCATATTTGTGTAATATTATCATACGATCCGCGTACTCAGCTCTGATTGGTCAGTAGGCGGTGCTTTTATACGAGCTGATCGCTTATCTGGAACATAACCTGCTCCGGAGCAGGTTAGCTGTTCAGCATAAGTTACCATGGCGATCTACCTCGGTAAGAAAGGAACCACCTTCGTAGGATGGAAAACCCTGAAGTTAACCCTGAAGTTACCTCGCTAACACTAAATCCTGCTTCGTAGTACAGGCCTCAGGTCATAAATCCCTCTCTGTTATCTATTTTATATTGCTGTGAAAACATCTCCTTCAAACAACTGGATTTATTCAAGTTTCTCACCAAAAAAACAACATTTTAAAAGTTTACATTTGAACTAGGGCTGTCAATCCATTAGTTAAGGGATAATGTACAGCGAGCCGGTCATTTGTGTGAAAAAGAACCCCCAACAGGGCGATGCTGCAACCCGACGTCTCATTCACATCTAACAGTTTTATTTATTCATGTAATCAGTTCTATTTTTGACTCATCTGATAAACTTTTAGTTGCTTTTGTCAGTTTTGGGGCCTCCACACTAAGATGAAATATACTTGTATGTGCAATTTATCATAAGGTATCAAAGACCGATCTTAAGACATATTGCAACACTAGCCCTGTAAAGCTGCTGGCTATGAGCTGGTGTGGGAGCTACAGTACAGTAAAAAATGAAAAGTGCTGGTCATTATAGCACTTAGTCGGCTTTGATTGGCTTTTAACTGGCTCTAACATAACCCATTACCTGCTCCTAAAATAAATCCTAAAATGAGAGCAAAATCTGATTTGGTAACCAAGCCGTTCAGTGTCTCTGGCTTTAATTCCTCTTTCTCATGAGACCAACCTTTCCATAATTCCATAATGACTTGGGCAAGGTTTTGTCAGGATGAAAAAAAAAAAAAAAAAGGCAGGATGCAGTGAAGGCTTTTTGGTTGCTATTCTGAATTACAGTTAGCCTCAGGTTGGTCAAACTCCCAACCAACTTTGGGTCTCTGTAATTGCAGCCAACACTCAGCCAGGAGGTCCAGCTTCAGTCCTTTCATTCATAAAGCTCCAAGTGCCTCTTAGTGGCATTTGGATATTAAAACTTTAAATCAGAACCACCGTCACTTCCCAGCTCAAACTCTCTATCTTTAGCTCCTACTTTCCACTCTTCCCCGCCGGGCACATCAACCTGCAATTACCTTCTCCCTCCCCCCACCCCGCAAATCTCTGGGACCAAATGGAGACAACACAGTCCCAACTGAGAAATACAAAGCAAGGCATAAAAAATACATATAAGGAAGCATTAATATATATTGTACATCGCTGCCAGAAACAAAGCAGTGATGCTGGAATGATGTGGTTCTACAAGTCTACCAAAACACTCAACATATAAATCTTTCAGGGGTTTCCTTTTATATGTTTTCATAAGGTCTGTCGATCGATTAAAATAGTTAATCGCGATTAATCACAAATTAATCGCACATTTCTTTATCTGTTCAAAATGTACCTTAAAGGGAGATTTTTCAAGTATTTAATAGTCTTATCAACATCAAGCCCAACAGGCAACAACAGCTGTCAGTGTGTCAGTGTGCTGACTTGACTATGACTTGCCCCAAACTGCATGTGATTATCATAAAGTGGGCATGTCTGTAAAGGGGAGACTCGTGGGTACCCATAGAACCCATTTTCATTCACATATCTGGAGGTCGGAGGACAAGGGACCCCTTTGAAAATGGCCATGGCAGTTTTTGCTCGCCAAAATTTAACGCAAGTTTAGAGCGTTATTTAGCATTCTCCAGTATCTTCACTCAAACTGAGCCCGCTACAACCTCCAAAAGGCCGAATAGTGTTAATGCATTAAAGAAATTAGTGGCGTTAAAACAAACGTTATTATCACGTTAACTTTGCCCTAGTTTTCATATCGGAACAATTCATGTATGGATTCCTATTATTTCATTTTACTATAAGAATTGTGTCAATGTTGATCGCTAACATCGTCACAGGGACAAATTGTGTATTACATTAGCATTATTAATTCACAACAAGGTGAAAATATAGAAAATACAGTAAATATATACATATATATATTAGGGCTGTCAATCGATTAAAATATTTAATCGCGATTAATCGCATGATTATCCCTAGTTAATCGCGATTAAAGGGAAATTTGTCAAGTATTTAATACTCTTATCAACATGGGAGTGGGCAAATATGCTGCTTTATGCAAATGTATGTATATATTTATTATTGGAAATCAATTAACAACACAAAACAATGACAAATATTGTCCAGAAACCCTCACAGGTACTGCATTTAGCATACAAAAATATGCTCAAATGTCTGTAAAGGGGAGACGTTAAATTTTGGCAAGGAAAAAACGATGGGGGCCATTTTCAAAGGGGTCCCTTGACCTCTGACCTCAAGATGTGTGAATGAAAATGGGTTCTATGGGTACCCACGAGTCTCTCCTTTACAGACATGCCCACTTTATGATAATCACATGCAGTTTGGGGGCAAGTCATAGTCAAGTCAGCACACTGACACACTGACAGCTGTTGTTGCCTGTTGGGCTGCAGTTTGCCATGTTGTGATTTAAGCATATTTGTTATGCTAAATGCAGTACCTGTGAGGGTTTCTGGACAATATTTGTCATTGTTTTGTGTTGTTAATTGATTTCCAATAATAAATATATAAATACATTTGCATAAAGCAGCATATTTGTCCACTCCCATGTTGATAAGAGTATTAAATACTTGACAAATCTCAATACAAAATACACTCAAAAATGAAAAAAATAATCAAGAATACTCATTAACAACAACTTAAAATGACAAAAAAAATGCAGTTAAGTTAAGAAAAAAACTTTGTGTAAACACATTTTATCAGAATCGTTTTTTAGACAAACAAATGTGACTCTGGTATACGCACTGTTTCAGGATAATGTGGAAAACAGAAGCTGTGCATGTTGGGGGACGACCCCTGTCATCAGCAGAGTTAATTGACGGAGCATTGAGTCACGTCTGGAGTGCAGCAGCAGCAGCAGCAGCAGCAGCAGCAGCATGTTAAGACGTTTGGAGGGGCAAAACAGTGGTTACTGTAGCCCCTTCCCAGAAATACCACCCACCCTGCTGTCTGAAAACACACAGGAGAAGTCCATATCATGCTCTGCCTGCACTGCTTTCCATACAGTACATCTCCCATCCTAATTACATGTTTATGCACTGTGACTGCCTTTTGCCATGCACATCACGAGCTTAACCAGAAAGAAATCTAAGTAGCCGTTTACATTAAACCTCACAGTGGCCAGATTTAGATAGGGAGGCATTAATTCTGACACACCAAAAAAAGGAGAAAAAAAAGATCCAATTGAAATAAAAAAGCAGCCATGCCTCGCTGCGGTCACAGCCACTTTCATGATGGGATGCAGTGGCATATCTGCAGTTTTAAAAGTTGTTAAATGTTGACTCCACCCCCCACGCTACTCTGTCATTTCACTCTCAGAGTTTACCAAAGATGCCCACGGCTCACTGACGTTGACAGTTTAAATGATACGGGAAAAGGAAGAAAGGCTTTTCCAAGATTTATAACACAGTGGCTTCGCCAATTAGGACTGTTGTGAAGTCAATGAGGATCACCATGTTATGCAAAAAACAAGATCTGATCTCACATTCAGGCGTCAAGGCATTCTTCAAGACTACTATCAAACTTCACTGCTTTCATTATTTTATTTATTTATTTAGGAGGAAGAAGACCGGGGACGTAAATAACGCAGGCTCCAAATTTGTCCAAAAATCATCTCTGCCAATGTTTTATGACAGAATTTTATTTATTTTTCATTATGAACAGAATGTGAAGAGGTCACATTGTTGAACTCATGTCAAAGATGTATCGTGTTGCAGAGATATCTACTGAAATGAGCTTGCTAACTAGCTAGCCCCGGCCCGTCCTGTCTTGTAATACCACCTGTACCTCGAGTGGCGATAGTGAGTCACTGTATAGCGTCCAGTCTGCCCTCAGTCCAACATGAGAGGACCAAGAAGTAGAGCTGCCCCGAGGACTTGTCAGTCACGTTGAAGGTACAGGGTAACCATGTGCATGTGTATTGACGAAGACAACAGCTCGTATTTTTGTTCCGTGCTCCCTGTCGCTGGGAGACTACTTCGCCAGGAGGAGGGCAGGTTGGCAGCTCTTGGAAACAGACCATCAGTTAGCAGCTGTATTCAGCCAGTGCAATCCCCAGTGCCGGGGGGGGGGGGGGGGGG
>CAKAKR010036271.1:0-38119 GCA_916700685.1 Adelosebastes latens | reverse complement strand
CCCCCCCCCCCCCCCCCGATCCCAGGGGACTGCCCCGACTTCCCACCAGATCAGCAAACTTTCTGTTGCTGCTGTCACACAGTTTAGAGCCAGCCCGCTGTGAGTTGCGCTGGAGTTGGTGCTGGCTGAATTTGAGTTGCTACAGCTAACCGCTAACTGAAGGTCCGTCTCCCAGAGCTGCCATCAAGCCCCTCAGGAAGAGCGCCGGTCGTTGATCTGAACTTTCGTAGTTGTCAAATGGCGGTAGCGCAACTTCCGTGTCCGTCACGTGATGCCATTTGGCCCAAAAATACTTTTCCCATAGACTTACATTGAGAAAGAGACATCTGTAACTCAGAGGATAATTTTTTTTGAGGTTAATCAACTTCCCAGTACGAACACTCTAATAACCCTTATTTAAAAAATTACGTTTTTAAAGTTGTAAAATGCACTAATAGCTGAATCCAGAGTTATTTCCCTTCCTCCGTTCATGTGAATGACACCCAGACAGAGGGTGGAGCGCAAGCCGTGACGACGGCGCGACGTTGGGACCCCGTGATCGAGTCATGTGACCGAGCGGACGCTACTGAGCATGTTCCACGTGCCCAGGATCTACTTTTCCAGACGGAAGTCGAGCCATTTATGCTTCATGCGCCACTGAGCAACTTTCATAAGAATGAACGGGGTCCCGCCTCCAACGCTGTATCCAGTTATCTTAATACAACCATGACTGCCACATGCTCTAATCTACTCTCTCTCTCTCTGTCTTCTGGTGGCGGGGAGGAAACCATCACGCTGCTGCCGTTTGGCTTTTCTTTTTCTATAACTGATGACTGATTGAATGGACTCAGTAGTCCAGGTAAAATGCTGCCCCCTATTTTTTTGTAGCAGGTGGCCAGGGATTACACAGTGCACCTTTAAGTAACAATAAATTTCAGTACAGACCGACCAAAGATGTCTTTGAGAAAGTTTGGTGATTATTCTACTGAAAGACGATACATTCTGATATTGATCACTGAAAGCCACACATCAACGTCTCTGTCCCATGTAAACACGGTACTACATTAGACTGTACATTACAGCTCTATTCACTACGACGGAGTATTAGGGCCACATATGAGGGGAAAAAATTAATCTGAGATTTCGAGAATAAAGTCATAATATTACGAGAATGAAGTCAGAAGTTTACGAGAAAAAAAGTCGTAGTATTATGAGAATAAAGTCATAATATTATAAAGTAGTCATTTGAGGTGTTATTTTAGAGGGGAAATAGTGTGAAAATGAGGAAGGTGGAGCATCTTGTGAAGTTATACTTTAGTTTAGGTTTCACAAATAACCAAATACTTCATCTTTTGGCACATCAGCACAACATTATCATCAGTATCAGGACCTTGAAAAGATTGAGTAAGAAACTGCGTTTATTCTGAAGAAAGAAACACATGGACCTGGGGAAATGAACTCTTTTGTCGAGGAGGAAATTACTTTTTTTCTTGTAAAGTTATGACTTTATTCTCATAATATTACAACTTTTTTCCCTCAATGTGGCCCTACTACTTCGTCGTAATTTACTACCTCAGTGTATAAAAAACTACTTGCTGGAGACTCTTATAACCCTCTATCAGAGGGTGACATGTATGCACACATTCACAGTACAACTATAGCTATGTTCCAAGTCCCTGTACTGCTGCAGCTCAGTGAATGTGAACTGCAGACCGGAGGCTCCTCAGAGGATGAAGCACAAAACCTCACTCCTGCCCCCTGGTGTCTTTTAAAGCTGCACTGTGGATCCCCTGCAGCAAACCACAGCCCAGTTTGCAAAAATCACAGAGTGGATATACAGACATAAACCTGCCAGCATCATGACAGGCTTCACTATGTGAAATCTGAACACAAATCAAGCCTGTGGTGAGTCTGATGCATCTAAGCTGTCTGTCAAACCCAGAAACTTCAGATGACAAAAAAAATCCAGCATCCATTAAAAGCCGAGTTCTTTTTTTGCTTCCTATTTATACTACCTCTCCATGTATAGAGGTATTTACCTATGTACATTTACCTGTCCAGAAATGGACATTGACATTTAAAAAACCTGAACTGCTGATCCATGTACGCCCTGAAAAATTTCAACAAACAAAACTGTGAAAAAAAAGAGTTTGATGTCATGTCAGATTGAACCAAAACTGACAGAAAATAGCCGTCTGGTGTATAAGTGTAGTCTACCACAGCCTCACCAATATAGAGTCTTCAGACGGGAGGAAAATATTGTCAGACTTCACAGTCTTTACTTTTCCAAAAAAACACCCTGTCACAAGCCACTCAGTCAATAACATGATGTTTTTAGCAATAAGCACCGGGTGTTTGTGCAGTTCAAAAAAATGCAAATCCGGGCTAAATAAAGGACACTAGGGACGGGGAGTTTAACACTCCTGACTCATCTGTCAAAAAGCGCAAATACAGTGATTTATGACTAAATAAATGATGTTAAGATCTGCACAACCACGTGCCACGAATGTAACTTTAAGCGAGATAAATCAAGAAACTAACTAATGAAAACGTCACCCAAAGGGAGTTTGACAGGAATCCCTTCTCTGCTGCTGCTGCTGCTGTTGCTCCGCACAGCCAGAGAAAACCAGCTGAGGAGAGAGAGGAAGGAGACGGGGAGGAGAGGGAGGCCTGTCACTTCAGAGTGACGGTCCTCCCTCTCGTGGACATGGCACCCGTCATTAAAGATGATGACATCAGAGCAGGGGAGGTAGATCCTCCACGATGCTGGAGACCGGCTCGGTATAAATACCTTGAGCCCAGCGCCCTGGGAAGAAGCAGCTGCCACTCAGACAGACAGACTCCACAACTAAGGATATAACAGTGCAGTGCCGGGACAGCAGCCGCCCGACGACCCCCCCAGCTGTTTCTCTGGAGCGTAAACCTTACCGGTAAGGTGGCTTTTTTTTCTAAATTTTGAGGTTAGTGCATGGGGGATTCCCAACTTGCAGCCTTGCGGCTCTCACTGAGGTGTGGGGTGGGGGCTGATGGCATTAAAAGTGTAATGAGCCATGTGCTATGGCTGGGTTTATACTGGGACAGATTCTGTGCCTGTGATGAAGATTTGATTACAAAAAGTCTTCAGTCCAAGGTGTTAAAAGCTGATAATTTTTCACAGTAGCTGCTCACTTCAGGAAAGAAAAAACTGATAGTTCTGATCGCTTTATAAATGAAAGATTCTGACATTTCTATGCAGCTATTTTCTCATTCAGAGTAACTGATGCATCGACCACACTGCACTTCACTTTCACTGTCAAGTGTCAGTGAAACGCAGCAACACAGGTGCACCCTGAGATCTTACACAGTCTTTCGGGTGCCGATTGTCATTTTAAAGAGAGCTTTAACGACGCTTCTTCTCATAAACGGATTCTGTCTTTTGCAGGTTTAGCTTCCCAAGATGGACCTGAGGGTAACCAGCGTCCTCCTCGTCCTCCTAGCTTTGGCTGAGGCGACCCCCGAGAGGTACTACCATGTGCCAAAAGTGAGCAAGACTCCCTACACCGTCAAGAGTCACGGTGAGTCACGAATGTCTTTTCTCCTTCTCACCGGGGGGGTTGTCCACGTGAAAATGTTTTTACTATAACAACAATCATGACAATCTAGTGATATGGGGGATATGCTGAAATGAACTAGGAATGCAGAAGGTTGAAATTAAACTGGGGGGGGGAAATAAGCAGGAGCAGCATCTACTTATGTTTAGTATAATAATTAAACTTCAGCCGAGCCCGTTGTTTCATTTCAGATGACTGCAGGCTGCACAGCGAAACTGCTCACACACCGTATCAGCTCCATTAGCCATCCGTCTTTGTTCAACAATTAAAACTAATCGAGACAAATGAAATTGCAAAAAATAGCACCAGCGGTGAAATTTATGGGCAATATGCTTTACAAGCTTTTAATTATAACTTGTGATGCTAAGAAAATGAAATATAGAGTTCCAGCCTACAATCATATGATACACTCCTCCTGGAATGACTTATAAGTCACTGAGTTTGATCCACTGTCAAATCCAATTAAGGACACAACTTAATAACTGTTATAAGAATAACTGATCTGAAAATCATGAGAATCGACTGTGAACCCTGGAAATATGTCAAGAACCTGATGAATGAGACACATTAACTGCAGATTCAAGCCATTGTATTAATTGTCTTTGTCCTCACCACTACTCTGACCTTTCAGTAAGGTTCTCTCTTGGCTAACTGTTGGCTCATACACATCAATACATGGGGCCCGCCCGCCCTCCTCCATTAACTAGTCATCAAGGTGCACACCCCAGCAAGTCCAGCGCGACGTCTCATTGGCTGAGAGCAGAAGGCTGTGGTTGAACTGGCTGAACTTTCTGCGAATGTGTATAACTGTATACAACTGTGATGTGGAGGATAGCTGTAAAAGAGCACTTGTGCTCTGGATAAATAAAGGTTAAAGAAGGAAACTGCTCTGGATGTGTGATAAAAAAAAGCCCAAAGCCAAAGCCAAAGCCAAAGCCTTGGTGTAACTGCCAGGATGATGTATTATAACACTATATTTTACATCCCAACTAAACAATGACTCAAATTCTGCTTTCGACACTTGAATTTATTTCTCTCCAGTTTTATTTTTGAAGAGGGTTTCTGATGTGGTTCGACCCGACGCAAAAATAGAACAGAAAGCCGACAATAAGAGCCCAAATTTGACAAATCTCCAAAACAGATGTTGTTACCGCGTTGCAGGCACGCCCTAACAAAACTGCTTTTGTGGTGTTAAATTCACGCCACATAATTGGAAAGGAAAAAAAAAAAACACAGACTGCAGAGAAGCGCTCTCACAACCTCAAACAGCAGATCTAACAAACAAACAAACCACGGCACATTTACTGTAGCGTCACTCTGTAGCTGGGATAATAGAGCCAGTAGAAAGGACGAGGAGTGAGAAAAGAGTTACAGAATAAAGACTCCGACTAAGGTTTATTGAAGGCAACCAAATTAAGAATTGATATACTGGTAGGTGCTACTCTGAATATACTGTAAGCATAGTAGTGCTCTGCAGTGTTAACAGGTCATACGTGGTTCAGCTACTGTGGCCAGTATCATCACCTCCAGTTTGTGGCGTTTCTGGTTGCCAAAAAAGTCCACTTCTGGCACAAATATTCTCTGTGGGGTTTCAGGCACGACCTCATGTGGCTTGAAAATTACAGGCCCAACAAAGCATCTTCTTCTCAAAACACCATTTCAAAAGAGAGGTCAACACCATAGGATTTCATTCTTTGACAGGTCATACTTCTCTTTTGGCACCGGTGCATCCAGAATTATGGCGTATAAAGGAATGCAGTGTGATAGCAGTTCTTATCAGAGATGGTTCCTCCATGGACTCTGTTGTTCATGCCTTTTTTAAAGTTAAAGCCCTGGTAGATGAGAGTTTAATATAGTTATTAATTTATATATATGTAGGTAGGCTTGGAAATATTTTTCCATAATATTTCCATTGTGACTTTAAAAAGAAATTTAATTATTTCACATTTGTACTATGTAAATTAGCTTTAAGCTAACTAGTAGGATACATCAAATGGCAAAAAAAAAATGTCATTTTGTTAGCTGTTCCTCACAAATTAAATAAAAAACCTGACGAACAATTTAAAAGAGAGAATACAACTTGGTGCCCTGTTGTCAAACATCAAATAAACGTCTAAAAAAAAAAAAAAAATAGAAAAAACAATGTCGCCTCTGCCACATGTTGCTTTTACAGGGTGGGTAATTCTTATGTTGACTTTAGTGATAAGTACTAGTGAGCAATAACCTCCAGTACAATAACAAACTCATGTCATGCACCAATTTAGTGCATATACATGCACTCATTTGACCTTGCCCCATAAGCTCCACTTTATGTGGTAGGAAATGCATCATGGTGATGTTGACAACTTGCAGACCACTAACTATACATTCAAGGCCTCGGTCAGTGCAGGAAAATTAAGGGGTGCAATATAGTGCGGGCAAATGAAACTGCAATGCACAGGAGCTGGTGTGTTGGGTCCCACGCCAGCAGACACAAGCTTGGTGAGAACATATCGTCAGACCGGTGGAGCTGTGAACACTATCCTGGGAAAAAAGGAGTGCTGTCCCCACATCCTGCCCAACAATCATAGGGAGTAGTGTTTTGAGTCAGGTCGCGGTCTTATGGAGTCGAATACCAAACCTAGGGTTATTCAACGACCAAGAAGGCCTCTTACGTAATGCACTGAAAAGGCACAAGGTGCTTCAAAATGATCACATATGCTCTATTTCAGTATTTCATTTCCTTTGGGAAAACTAAGGATGTTTTTTTAAGTCTGTATCAATTGCTGTGTGCCTGTATGTGTATTTTATATATTCACAAGTTCACTAAATCCAACTACAAACATAAACTGAATCAAATTGATCAAAGAAAGATACCTGAGACGTGCACAACGTGTGGATCATATAACCTGAATAATGACATCACGTTGTCTGTGTTTATGTATTCCCTAGCCGTTGCAGGCCAGCCAGGTCCTCCAGGTCCTCCAGGTGAGCCAGGAGCAATGGGACCATCTGGACCTCCTGGAAAGAGTGGTCAAGGACATACTGGACCACAAGGCCAAGCAGGTCCACCCGGACCCCCTGGCTACTCTCAAGCAGGTAAACCCGGTGCCCCAGGTGGCCATGGAAAACCAGGTAGCTCTGGGACCCCTGGTCAGAGAGGTGAACCTGGCGCAACTGGACCAATGGGTGCCAGAGGTGCACCTGGTGCACATGGATCACCTGGACCTTCTGGACTCTCTTCTAGTGGAAAACCTGGAGCGTCTGGCATTCCTGGCTCAATGGGACCAAGAGGAGAGTCTGGTTTGAAGGGACATCCTGGCATTCCTGGTCTTCCTGGCAACAAAGGAGAGAGAGGCATTGGAGTTCCTGGGGTTCAAGGACCACCAGGTGGAGTTGGACCAATGGGCCCATCTGGAATGCCTGGCAAATCTGGAGTTGGTATACCTGGCGCCACTGGCTATCCTGGAGAACCTGGCAAGGGTGGTGTGCCAGGAAGAGATGGTGCTTCTGGGCCAATGGGTATGCAAGGACCAAAGGGTCACACTGGGCATCCAGGTGCAGGAGCATCAGGAAAGCCAGGCCAGAATGGTACCCCAGGTGTGTCTGGACCTATGGGTTCTAAAGGTCCACAGGGTCCAGCTGGTCAACCAGGCTCCCCTGGCATGCCAGGTGTAGGCAAAACGGGTGAATCTGGAATACCAGGTAGCAGAGGATCCCCCGGTACTTCAGGAACCACTGGTCAGAAAGGAGAGCCAGGCCCAACTGGTTATACTGGTCAGCCAGGTGCTTCTGGTTCTATTGGCCCAGCTGGTCCACAGGGTGCAAGGGGATTCCAGGGTGAGGGAGGCCCCAATGGACCCAAAGGCGACACTGGTATGGTAGGTGCACCAGGCCCAAGGGGAACCAAGGGTGAGCAGGGAGCTCAGGGTTTCACTGGAAAACCAGGTGCCCCTGGGGCAGTAGGTCCTTCAGGAATTCCAGGGCATAATGGTCCTCAGGGTCAAAAGGGTACACAAGGCCATACTGGTTCCCCAGGAATCCCAGGCGGAAATGGTGCCCCAGGACTAAAAGGACACACAGGCCCCTCAGGAGGACCAGGAAAGAGTGGTGAGAATGGAAGGCCAGGACCCATGGGACCAGGTGGGCCCTCTGGTCCAGCAGGTCCCAATGGACTTAAGGGTCATCCAGGTCTTCCAGGCACACCTGGCCCAGCTGGCCTGACAGCTAAGGGAATTTCTGGTCCTCAGGGTCCACCTGGAATTTCAGGTCCCAGAGGTCAAGATGGTCGCCCAGGCGCCGCCGGTCAACCTGGTCAACCTGGCCCACCAGGAGAGGTGGTCTACCACCATGAGAAGAGCATGCCAGTCAAGTCCCATGAGGTTGTGATGTCTCATGAGATGATGAAGGCCCCCATGTCCGCCTTCAGTGCTGTGCTGACCAGAGCCTACCCCGAAGCTGCAACCCCTATTCCGTTCAACCAGGTTCTGTACAACGGGGAGCAGCACTATGACGAGCACAGCGGCGTGTTTACCTGCCAGATCCCAGGCCTCTACTATTTCAGCTATCATGTGCATGTCAATGGTGCCAATGCATTGGTGGCCCTCTACAAAAACGAGGACCCAGTTCTTTTCACCTATGATGAGTACAACAAAGGCTTCCTGGATCAGATGTCCGGCAGTACTGTTCTTATGCTGAATCCCGGTGACAGAGTCTACGTCCAGGTCCCCGATGAGGAGAGCAATGGCATATTTGCAGCAGATAATGTTCATTGTGCTTTCTCTGGGTTCTTGATTGCCTCAACGTGATTTCACAAATCCAAATAAACCTCAAAACCTTACAAAAAATTGAACTACTCAGACAAACAGATCAGTTTCTAAAATTCCAAATTGAGATTGTTCGATTTAAAAAAACACATATGGTTGTAATTTTAACAAGTTTAACCGCCTCATTGAAATCTTTATAATTTGCTAACAAATGACTCGACTGACAGAGGTATTAATGCTGAGTAAAATTTTTAAATATATGGTTCAAAATGATCCCTTTCCCCATCAGTTCACTATGTGTGTGCCTTTGCAATTTTAAGAAACATGCAACAACATTGGAAGATATCTTAAGTGGTGCTTTACAACTGCCTGTAACATTTACAGCATGTCTTGTATTTGTGTTTGTTTTTATAATGTCTGTTGTTTAAGAATTTTCCTGTGATATACATACAAAAGACACACAAAACTGTTGTACTATATGTTATTAGATATTTTCACAAGCACTGTGATCAGCAAAACAACACAGAATGAGAAATTCAAACTGCATTTTGTTTTCAAAAATGTCCAATTGGATGTGTTAAGTTATGTACCACTTACTGACCAAAACACAGAATAAAACTTCTAGTTTGAAAAAAGAAAAGCATCCTGTGTATTATGTGTGTGTGTTGTTCTTATTTACAGTATGGGTCCTTGACAAGAAGATATTAGAAATAAGCAATACACTAAAAATGTGTGCTGCTTTGGAATAAAAAGGCGTACCTTTGAATGCCGACGTGTTGTAATTGTGGTCGATGGCAGCAAGCATATCTTTCCAAAAATCGGAATTCACCTCATTTCCTCGCTGTTCACAAAAACAAAAAAAGTTACAATTTAATATGTTTTTCCACAACAAAATCTCAATTTGAAAGCAATACCTTATGATATATTACCTTATGCAGCATGTCCACAACTCTTCCACACAGGAGAGCCCCAGGTAGGTCAAAGTAGTTGTCATAGAAATAGTATTTTGCTGCAAAGACCAAAAAAATAAATCAATAAAATCTAGTGACAGGTGATGTGAAATAATCCCAGATAATGCAATCTAGCCTACTGAAGAGAACGGCATATAGCTATGAGGTAATAAAGATGGATACAAACATCATACCGGATCTTGTGAAGGAGGTATTGAGGCTGTCGAAGTGCTTCCACTCCCGCTTTGGACCATAATGTTTGATGATGTCTTCTGTGCTGAGGTCATTGCTTCCATGTGTCGCTCTAATCAAGCAAGGGGTAAAAACCTTTCTGTTATCCACTTTAAAAGGTCAGTGAAAGCATAGCAGTGATAACTTTGATAAATGAACTAAAGAGATGTTTTGGGAGGCAGATCAAATATATTTCATGCACCAAAGAGCGTACCGCAAGACGGTTCCATCCTCAGCCAGCTTCACGAGGTTTCCATCCTCCAGATCCACCACCAGTCCTTTAAAACTGGACACAACATTCTGCATGTTAGAAATATAATATATAAAGATCACCGCTGCTGTCCTGTACTCAGCATGGACAACTCAGTGCCGACCTTCCCAGAGGACAGAGGTTTGCTTACCGAGCCGCTACAGCCACATTTTAACTACATGCAACAAAGGAACAACACATTTAGAGACAAGCAGAATATTAGGCTAGAAATACACAAACAAGACAACATGTAGGACTTGTAGAGCCAGGGAGTGACTTGAATAGATGCCATAGGACCCCTTTTCTTTCATTGAGTAAACTGACGACCCCGGACTAAGGGACATATTTTATGGATATAACATATTATATTCAACGCATAACAATCTCAATACAGAATGGATGATAAACTGTACAATTGACTCAAATAGTGAACACAAGAACCCGCAGGAAGGTTAAGTAAAACGAGCCATTTGGATGAACTGGTTCCCAAACTGGGGGTCCCGACCTGCCTATATACTTCACGGGGGGTCGCACGGCCTTTTTTATTTTAAGGGGTGTAAGACAACTTATTTTAAAAATGTATTTGACCACTCCCATGTTGATAACAGTATTTAATACTTGATAAATCTTCCTTTAACGTACATTTGCAATTAATCACAATTAAATATCTTAATTGATTGACAGCCCTATATATATATACATTATATATATTTATATATATAAATAAATCAGCCAGGCCAATATGTAGGCCAATATTAACTTAATGCAGGTATAACGGTATTGATATATTTTGGCCAATAAGTTAAAGTTAGAAATTGCACTACAGAACTGCCAAAGTCAATTTGAGGTGACTTAGGAACAGACTTCCATATGACAAGTTGACATACGTCCCATTCACTATGTATCATGGTCACAATATTGAAAAAAAAAAATCAAAAGGATTTGTATCAAAATAGTTTGTTTATGATGTGTGTTTATGTTAAAAAAAATGACAATCTGCATCTCTCTATGTCTCTCTCTCTCTCCATCCATTATCTGTAACCGCTTATCCTATTTTTTCTCATCATGGTCTTTCAGATGCTGTATGATGTGTTTTTATGTCTACATACAGTCTGTATCCAATCTGCTCAGTAATATAATGTATCTGCTGGACACTTAAAGCTTTCAATAGTTTGAGTCTGGTAGAGTGACACCCACATGTGCATATTGATTTTACTTGGATTTGGGTTGGGTAAAAAAAAAGGAGAGGCACAATCCTCAACGACGGAGATGGTAGTGCAATATAATCACAGGATTGTTTTAGCCATATGTATTAGATGAATGTAATCTGTCTTAATACTAAACAGGCCAGGTCATTATACGACATGTAAAGCATCAACTGCTGCTGTTGCCGACTCACCAGAAGTCCCAGGTAGCAGGGGTTAGGTTCAGCAGGTCCTTGTCATAGCCTTTATGCTCCACCAGATACCTGGCAAAGCTCTCATAGATCAGCTGATGAAACAAAGAGGACATAACATCATCACTCACAACTCATATTGCTAATGACAACGACAATGGAATGCAACTGAACTATAAACTGCAACTGAATGCCAAGAATAGAAAAAGGGTTTTCTTCCAACTAAACACTAAACTTTCCTTTACAGCTCCAGTTCTCTTAATACATCCATGTGTCCTCTGCTCCTAATCGCATCTGTAAGATTTCCCAGACTGGAGGAAAACAACCAATCAGAGCCAAGCTCGAGCCTTGCCGTCTCTGAGCAGCTGTCAGTCACTCGCCAACTCCGATCAAACGGTCAAACTAGGCAGCGCTGATCAAATTTGAATCAACATTCTGTTACTGTATTGCCCTATTTCTCTCCTCGGGTCTTTTCAGAAACATCTTGTAGTGTACTGTTTAGCTGTAACTAGCAGTCGGAGCAAACTTTCTCATTTTACAGCTAAACAATACACTATAAGATGATTCTGAAAACACTTGAGGAGAGAAATAGGCATTACAGTAACAAAATATTGATTCACATTTGATCAGCGCTGCCTAGTTTGATCGGAGTTCACGAGTGATTGACAGCTGCCTCCGTTGAATGAACAGCCAATAGGAACGCTCTCTCTCTCTGAAATGACCAGCGATTGGTCAAAGTCTCCCGTCACCGGGGATAGATTTTTTAAAGCCTGAAAACAGAGCCATGAGGAGGTGCAGAAGTCTCTCAGAACACTTGAATTACAATATGCTGAAAGATTATTATTTATAGAATGTTTGCCCTATGATGCCAAAAGATATTCTGCCTATATTGCCGCTTTAATCAGAAGTACAGTGAATTTCTTTAATGGGTATAACCTTTTAGGGGTTTCCTATCTATCCTATGCTACTGCACAGACAGGGATTAGTAGACACATACAGTGTGACATGCATGGGGACCAGAGAGAGCATAATGAACTCCAGGCCTGATGATGATGAACAGGCCATAATGATTGGCTGGGATTCAACAGTCATTTATAGGTTTGGTGTCACAGAATCCAGCTGTGTGACTCTGATTGATTCTAGCTTCTATTAATAATAATAGCAAATGATATGAGAAGATGCTGCTGCCAGCAGGCCTGCAGTGAGGATTTAAAGACATGTATGATGATGATGATGAGCAACCTGTGAGTCACGCAGAATGACTGCAGCAGCAGCAGCAGCATCAGGAGCATCGCATCATCATCATCATCATCACCCTGCACACACATCTCCCCTCCATCCATTCAACACTAACACAATGCGATCCGTGCAGTCGAGGCAGGATTTGATGGGTGACCGTGGTGGAGCGTATTGTATTGACGGCTCCTCCGGATGCTATTTTTACTCCAGATGTTTTGCTGCGGATCGAAGCGTCGCGGCCACCGTATTATGTTATGAAGTGGTGGAGCTCTAGCTGCTGCCGCCGCCGCCGCATACTAACGCACTCACCCTGGAGGTCTCCTTCAGATGGTAGCGGCACAGCGTGTGGTCCAGGTCGAAGCCGATAACGTCGCCGTCCGACAGGCTGAAGTATTCGCTCATGGTGGCGGCAGAAGCTGGGGGAGAACTGCGGTGGAAAGCGCTCCGTTACCGTCCACACATTGACTTGTGCAGCAGCAGCGCGGCAGCAGCAGCACAACACCACCACCGCCACCGATGTGTGTCAATGTCACTGACTTTGACGCGCTGCTCAGCCTCCGCTTTCCGTTACCGCCGAGGACTATTCGCCAAAAGTCGTTGTCCCTGAAAGCCGAACTAACTGGTTACCACTGAACGGTTAACGTCAATGAGTTGCCCCCATTTGGAGAGGCAGAAGTTAAACTCGTGTGTTGCCAGAAGAAGGCGGCAGAGAGGCGAGCAGCGGTGGTGGTGGGAGCGGAGGGAGAGCGTGCACTGCTTCCGGGTGTGGGACGGGAACCGTAACACGCAGTGTAAATGCGCAACATGAATTTTTGGAGAGGGCATGACATTTTATATTAAATTTTTTTATTGGCACAAAAAGTACAATGAAGCAGTACAACTGTAAAGAAATCAGTGTTTTACATGTTTGAAACAGTGTTATCCTAGACCCGTATTTCCTAACCCCCCTGTTCCTCTTTGTAGTGATGGAGATAATGTGGTACACACGGAAAGTTTGGTAATGCACACATGGAATTACATTGAATAATCCAGAGAAGGGAAAACAAAAATGAAATAAATAAATAGATGGATAAAAGAAATAACAATAATAATAGTAAATAGATCAATATTAAATTGTAAATTATAAATTTACAGGGGCTGGAAATAACTTGCTCAGAGACACCCTGGGGCAAACATTAGCTGCTGGGCCCCCCTATTAACCACCCTCCCTCTCTTGTGTACAAGGTGGAAAAGGCATCGTTAATATAAAAAAATATTAGGGCTGTCAATCGATTAAAAATATTTAATCGCTTGATTGTCCATAGTTAATCGTGATTAATTGCACATTTTTCATCTGTTCAAAATGTACCTTAAAGGGAGATTTGTCAAGTATTTGATACTCTTATCAACATTGGAGTGGACAAATGTGCTGCTTTATGCAAACGTATGTTTATATTTATTATTGGAAATCAATTAACAACACAAAACAATGACAAATATTGTGCATAAACCCTCACAGGTACTGCATTTAGCATAACAAATATGCTCAAATCATAACATGGCAAACTGTAGCCCAACAGGTAACAACAGCTGTCAGTGTGCCAGTGTGCTGACCTGACTATGACTTGCCCAAAACTGCATGTGATTATCATAAAGTGGGCATGTCTGTAAAGGGGAGACTCGTGGGTACCCACAGAACCCATTTTCATTCACATATCTTGAGGTCAGAGGTCAAGGGACCCCTTTGAAAATGGCCATCACAATTTTTCCTCGCCAAAGTTTGTGCTATTCATTTGCGAATGAATCGCAATTAACTATGGACAATCATGCGATTAATCACGATTAAATATTTGAATCAATTGACAGCCCTAGTTATTATAATTAAAATAAATTAAATAAATAATAATTAAATTAAGTTTATATAATTGTGACTTAATCTGTAAAAAAATGTTTTACTTATTATCACATCATTTTTACGTGTTAATTTTATTTAGTACCACATAATTGTGACTTAGCTACCATGATTATTTACATTTTTGTCAGTTCCTATATTTCATGTATTTTTTATTTTGCCAAGTACATACATGGAATTTGACTCTGGTTTTATGCAGCTCTCTCAATGTATTTACACAGAATAGAAATAACAGTTAATAACAATAATGACCAACAATAAAAATAAGAATACGATAAAAAAAAATAATCTGTATATACAAGTCAAGTGTTCTGGAAGTTGTAAACAATACAAATAGTGCAAAGAGATCAATACTGGATGGATATACATGGACTGGATGATTATGTACACGTGAAGAGGTTTATATAGGCCTACTGTACGTAGAGAGAGTCTGATTTATATTTACAGTGACAGATAATATGTACATATTACAAAAAAAATGAGCATTAAAGACTTTATAGCCTAAATTATAAACTATAAAGGCAGCAGCGGATATTTGGTGTTAGAGCAGGGCTTCTCAACCTTTTGTAACTCGAGGCCCACTTTCCGAGGACCACCCTCCCAAATAAATGACAAACTGGACTATAAATATGTGTTATGCCACTGTCAGGTGTAATGACCCACATAAATATTCATCTTACCCTCACCCATCACTGCCTGCCATTATGAATCCAAAGTATTCAGGGGCATATTTCCTCACCACACATTTTTACTGGTTTCAAAAATTGCTTGATTTTGTGTCACTGCATCTTTGACATATACGTCGGTAAAGAGGAGACTCGTGGGTCCCCATAGAACCCATTTTCATTCACATATCTTGAGGTCAGAGGTCAAGGGACCCCCAAAATTTAGCGTAATTTTGGAGCGTTATTTAGCCTCCTTCCCAACAAGCTAGCATGACATGGTTGGTACCGATGGATTCATTAGGTTTTTCTAGAATCATATGATGCCAGTATCTTCTGTCTAGCTTTAAAACTGAGCCGCTATAACCTCTGAAATACAGATTAGCGGTTAATCTAACCATTTGGCAGCACCTTCGCGGCCCACTAGGTGGCTCTCTGAGGCCCACCCAGTGGGCCCCTGCCCAGGGGTTGAGAATAGCTGTGTTAGAGAGTTATTTTTTCCTGGCAGGAATAGGCCTATAGGTTTCCACAATGACCTCACAGTTATAAGAACATCAATAAAAACCATAATGATAACCAATGGAAAATGATGACGCATATTTCTCACCTTGACTCATCAGCTGTTCTTCCAGCTGTTTCCAGCTCACAGCTGCCTCCTCCAGCATGACCTCTAGGGGGCGCACAGAGACGTCCCTGGAACAGCCACGAGCCGCTCCCCATTCCTCAGCAGGTGCAGCTGATTGGCACAATGGGACAATGAACTCTGTCTCTCTACCTACCAGGAAACTCCTGTCTCTCTCTCCAGCTCTCCAGTGGCAGGTGGGGGTCACTTACTTCCCTCAGTGTGTGTGTGTGCTCAGGTCAAAGACTACTACTGTCACGTCCTGCTGGGATTAGATATAAAACAATATAATATATAATCACTGTGTGTTGTTTTTGGGATGTGGATCAGGAGCGAGGAGCAGAAGGGATTCCCCCACACTGTTTGTTCCTGACGCACAATAATAATGAGCTGCTGTGATTGACGGTCAACACCAACCACCATGGAGATCCAGAAGAGGCTTTCTGCGTGCTGGCAGAGTTTTTCTGCTTGTTTTAAGAAACCCAACCAAGGAGGAGTAGCAGAGAGCAGCAAGCGAGGAGAGGAGAAAGTTGACACAGTGCTTGCGAACCCGGGTGCTGTTAGAAACACTACCCAGCCGGGCTTTAACAGGAGGTCTCTACCGAAGCTCCCAACGAGCAAAGCGGGGGTTTACTACATCGCCCAGTATGACTACTCGGCCCGGACCGAGGAGGACCTGAGCTTTAACGCCGGAGACACGCTGGAGGCTCTGGATAAGAGCGCAGGAGAGTGGTGGTTCGCTAAAGCTCTCACCGGGGTCTCGGCCTCCAAACAGGGATACATCCCGGCCAACTATGTGGCACCTGTGGAGAGCATTGATGCAGAACCGTGAGTAATAATAATAATAATAATAATAATAATAATAATAATACATTTATTTATATTGCACTTCTCAAAACAGATGTTACTAAGTGTTTCACAAGACAATAAAAGCAGATAAATAGAGTAAAAGATATGGTAACTGTTAAAACAGAACATCAGACAATAAAAGCATGATAAATAAAGTAAAAGATATGGTAACTGTTAAAACAGAACATCAGACAATAAAAGCACATAAATAGAGTAAAAGATATGGTAACTGTTAAAACAGAACATCAGACAATAAAAGCAGATAAATAAAGTAAAAGATATGGTAACTGTTAAAACAGAACATCAGACAATAAAAGCAGATAAATAAAGTAAAACAATATGGTAACTGCTAAAACAGAACATATCAATAATAATAGAAGTGGTAAAATGGTAGGACAAATATACAGTATATATACATAAATGTGTATAAATGTACACATGTGTCCAGAAACGGATGTATACATACATATAGTTATACCCAGTCTTCTACTTATAGGAATGCTATCCTAAAAAAATGTGTTTTCAAAAGTTTTTTAAAAGTGGATACAGAGTTAGATGATCGTATCTCTATAGGAAGTGCATTCCAGAGTTTGGGAGCCCTGACAGCAAGTAGTCATCATCATCATCACCACCATCATTGCTGTCATGAGCCCCCTCTTTCCAAAACACTACTCCAATCTGTGATTTTCTTTTTTCCAGTTAGACTCTGTCCTCCTGACACATCTAAAGTCCTTTATTAAGAACCATTACTTTGTCATTTTAATGTCATTTCCCAGAGGTAAAACACTGTAACATGTTTTTGTCTTTAGTGCTGATTAAAGGGACTATATGTAACTTTTAGAAAGTCCTTATTATTAATGACACCGGTGGCCGTTAAGTGAACTGCAGTCAGCATCCTGTTGCTCGTGCTAGTTCAAGTTTCAAGTTTCAAGTTTATTTGTCACATGCATTTAAAAGTACAGTGTACAGTGAAATGCAATGAAATGCATTTTACCCTGGCTCTCTCTCAGCCCTTAAAATCTATAAATAGTACAGTTGATAAATACTACAGTAAATCAAGAGAAGAGTGGGAGAGGCTCGTAGCGTGTCGCCATCAGTCGGCGCCATCCTTCCCGGTATGGAAGAGCGATCATCCTGGGCATCGGCCAAAACAGTGACGTGACATTACAATCATATATCACCGTTAATGTCCAATCTCCATTTTGCAAATTACTTCATCAGCTAACGTTACGAAGCAAAACCATCCCGAGTCCTTTATATAGAAATCAGTCCACAGGCTGTTATAGGCAACCGAGAAAGTCGGGGAAGGTCTCAGCTTTTAAGTTACATTACAATCTGTTCACGCAATGGCAATATAAAGCAATTAATACATGTAAATTGTTACATTTAGTACCTTTATAATGTCTCCAGAGTAAAGTAGGGATGCACCGATACCGATATCGGGCCGATACTGACACAAATAGCTGGAATCGATATCGGTGACAATGAGGCCGATCTATTCAGTTCAAATCTATGTTTATATACTGTTTACATTATATACATTTTATATTAAATATTACATTAAATTTTGAGCAACTTGTTGCTGCATTTAAAAAGGTTTACACTTGTAATTCCTGATCATTTTGAAGATTTTTATTTTTTTTTCCAAGTAGCTAGTGTACGATTTATTATTTTAATAATAAATAACAATTCACTAAATTTATATCTATGTATTTATTTGTTACATTTAGTTTTACAAAGTTAAAATAGTAACATTTAAGTCAAGCCTTTTTACACATAACAGAATGATCCCAGTCACTTCCACACAGCGAGGCATAAAGATTATTAATTAAACACTGGTATCAGATCGGTACTCGGTATCGGCCGAAAGGCCCCAAAGCTATAAGGTATCGCTATCGGAACTGGAAAAGTGGGAATCGGTACTTCCCTGTAGGGTAAAGTCTTGGGTTTAAACAAGTTAATGATTGTCTGTGAGCAGGAAATGTCGGCTTACAGGTTAATAATTCCCATGAAGATAAGGCTCAAAAACGCAAGAGGAAGACTGGGAAAACATGTAAAAAAAAAAAAACAACAACAATACATAAAATAACAAAATCGAGGTATTGGAGGGAGTACTTGATTATTACAACAAAAAAATACAATTAAAAGTTACAATAGCTGGAGAAGCTGTGGTGAAAAGAATGCAACATGTGTTTTTTTTCTGCCCATTACTAAAAACACTCCTCCATGGTGAACATTTTCCAGATTCAACATATGCTCGAGGCCAAGATTTATTATTCTAGGTGTATCACCACATTATAAATGGGCAGATATACCCAGAGGCTACAAGATACTTGCAGAAACAGATAATGAGGAACTGGTTAAAACCTATAATCCACCTTCATTTAACACCTGGAAATGGAAAGAATAACCTACAGTATAGAATCAGAAATCAAGAGGAAGAATATTTGAAACGGTGGAATAAATTGAATATAAATACGAGGATCACACATTAAACCATATTGAAGGATTAAGCCCTGAAGAGTCAACTTTGTGTGTGTGTGTGTGTGTGTGCGTGAGTAGGTATTATTAGGTATTATTTGCCAAGTACGTACAAGGAATTTGACTCTGATTTTATGCGTCTTTCTTAATGTACTTACACAGAAATAGAAAAAAACTGCTAGGACAACATAGCTGGACAGATACAGGTGAGGAATAGACAGGACTATTATGTACACAAAAGAAATAGTGTATATATAAATAACTATAAAGAGCACCAGTGACCAAAAACAAAATGAGAAATAATATAAAATGTCTATAACAACTGTGTTCTGTAAGTTGTAGACAATACAAATAGTGCAAAGAAATAAATAGTGAATGGATATATACATGGACTGGATGATTATGTACATATGAAGATAGTGTATATATATATACTGTATATGTGTGTATATATGCGTACCATCATACTATCCTACTTTATTCTCTTTTTTTCCCCAATATTTTTCTTCTTTTTTTACGATTATTATTTTGCTTTAAGTATGAACAACATTATGTAAGCGGATCCAAAATTCCTGTTAACTCCTGCACTCCCACACAAGAACGTCAACAGTGCCTTCGCTGGTATTTCCTGGGCAATTGTTTAACAACTATGACTCTCTGCATCATTGTGGAAAGCAACAGAAACTGGTTTTGCAACAAACTTATTTTTGGCTGCGGTCAGCCACCTCAACATGCCATTAAAGGCCTTGCTCAGATCCTACAATATACGTGGTAACATACTATCCACACATTGTTTTCACTAATACAACAAAGGAGTACTATTTTATTTCCTGCTGTGATTTGTTGCGAAAAGTAATGTGACGGAAAAGTCCGGCCCCTATCTTATCTGTGATGCATCCTCAGCCTATTGGCTTCTCAGTGGAACCGGCTTCTTCTCAGCTGTACTCCGGTTTTTCCGGTTTTGTTCACAGGGATACAAATAGCTCTGATTCCCTACGTCAGAGTAGGCATCATTTGTGTCATAGTTTCACTATATAACGATCTTGAGACTAGATGGAGAATAATTAGTTACGTAACATACATATCCAGAGACAGTAGCAAACCTCAGAGAGTGTGTAATGTTTAAAGGGGTCACATCACGAAAAACTCACTTTTTCAGTATTTGTGTACATCCATCTGGGTATCTGGAGTTCCTACCAACCCACAAACTGGGAAATAAGACAACCCAGTTAGTTTTTTGTGGGCTGCCTAGATCAGAAAATATGTGATTCAACAAAGGGCTGGGTGATGGGGCCAAAATCTTCTATCCCAATATAGGTCATTTCATATCTCTATAACGATATATATCAATAAATAAATAGTCTATATGAAATAACTACATGGTAAAGCCTATTTTTGTTTACTCCTGTGTGAATTAAATATAACAGTTTCAAGTGAAAATATTGAGAAAAAAATAAATAAATATAGGCCGAGTCTATATTTTATCTAAACAGGCCTGGCATGTTCAGATAAGAAATGTAATATTAATCAAAAACAGCTGATAGATTAATTTTCCAGGGCAGGGTGACAGACATTAAGGCCCATAATTTATACATACAAATCTTGGTCTGAATCAACTGCATGTAAGGTGTATATATAGCCTACCTAACCTCAGTGATTATTATATCATTGGTTAAAATAACAGAGGTTAGCTGTAGACACTAGCTTTTTGTAATGGTTTTTCGACCTGCTTTGTTTACATTCTGTGTCATTGCAACGTAAAAGTAATAGACATGTAGTGCGATAGCGTCAAACATTCATAACAATCGAAAAATGTGCTACGCATTCAATTATTATCTGTGTTATCTCGGGGTGTGCACGGCTTCTCCGTAGATTACTTTATCTATCCATTAGCTGTTGTATGTAGTGCAACAGAGATACTGTTCCTACATAAGTGGCCACAAAGAGAACCACCTTTGCAAAGGTGCACCATATTTTTTCTCACAAGCCAATCAGGGCAGACTGGGCTTTTTAAAGAGACAGGCGTTAAAACGGAGCGTTTCAGACAGAGGGTGAATACAGGTATATTCAGACAGACAAGATGAGAAAAATAATGTGTTCTTTGAACATTAAAGCATGTAAACATGTTCTAGTAGAAACCAAAAACACAAGTATGAACCTGAAAATGAGCATGATATGTCCCCTTTAAAGGTTGGGCCTTTAAGCGTTTTAATGATCATCACGTGCATCATATTTCCATTCCTGTAGTGACTCACCTCTGAAAGGTGATTAATTACCAGTTCAAGATTATGGACTAAGTTTCTGGTTAAACGTCATAGGCTTCTGTAGCTATTGTCAGTTTAATCAGGGCCAGATTAACCTGTCAGGGGGACCTGGGCAAAAGAATAAATTGTGGGCCCCTATTGACCCCCTCCTTATGTACAGTATGTGGTAGTTTGTGGTCACGGAATTATTTGGGATAATAAATATATAGAATGAAATAATAAAGGTCTTATGGGATAAGTCTGGTCTTATTCTATATCTTTCTTATTGCCAACAAATCTCAGGAAAAGACCAAACCAACAATAATTACTCCCGACTTTCACAGCCTGTCTTTGACTCTCAGCCCCAAACCCACTGGTTCCTACTGAAGATGTGAATCTTAATATGGGTCTTGATTATATACTTTCATATTTTTAAAGATGCTAAAGCATTTCTTAAAACAGCTGGGCACTGAAGTTTTAAACAATGGTTGCTTAAACAGGAGGAAATGGTGCATTTGCTGGGGACTATTTTCAGCTGCGGATTGATACACATTTGGTGCTCTATTGACAGCGAGGCTGTGTATGTGGGATTGAGTCAAAACAAACTACAGTGCGTGTGTGTTCATGGTAATGAAGGAACATTGATGTGTATTAATAGTGTTGAATAGGGGAGTCACAAATTCCATTCTAAATCCAAAATTGATTGAAATGAGTTTTCGATTTCGACCTGCAAACTCAAAAGCAGGATCGGCGATTCTCCCAGTATTTTATGTTCTCTCGCCGACTTGTGTGTGTCCAAAGAAAAAAAAGAAAACCCTTCAAAGACGACACCGCGTAGTTTACCAGTAGCCTTCAGCTCAAAAAATTACACAGTGCATCTTACCGGTAGCCTGCAGCTGCACTGAGACACCAGTTGGAAATGGTGGAGAAACAACCCAACTGGAAAATCCTCCTGCTTCCTCGAAGTCACCGCTGTGGCGACATTTTGCCTCCCCCTCTGAGTTATGTAAACAACGAATGTGTAAGAACATTGACAGAAAAACTACAGTTTGTAGGCTGCAGAAGATTTAGAGACTGCAGCAAACAAAGAAAACAGCGCTCGGCGAACTGTTTGGCAATTTCAGCCGCGGTTAGGCTATCTCCACTTACAGTCGATTGTTTGTCTACATCACTTTGTACAGTAAAGCGCTGACAGGGATGACACCGACTGGGACTTCATGGTGCATTCAGGTGTACC
This sequence comes from Adelosebastes latens, assembly GCA_916700685.1. NCBI lineage: Eukaryota > Metazoa > Chordata > Actinopteri > Perciformes > Sebastidae > Adelosebastes > Adelosebastes latens. The sequence continues at coordinate 15,754 of CAKAKR010036271.1, read as the reverse complement.
TCATAAACTCTGAGAAATTCTGAGAAGCTGTTTTTGTAAAGTACCCTCCTGTCATCTAGTGGATCTTCTTTTTGTTGTTTAAGATTTTGTTCCCAATTGACTGGTGAAATAAGTTATTGGTATTACATATTAAACAATATGGCCATAGTGTTGTACATTCCAAAAAAAAATCATACTTGATACCATGTAGCCTATCTTTTTTAAAGAAGAATTTAAAAGTGTAATTGTTGGTTGTCAGGGCATAAAAACAATGATTTGTTGATCTATACGAATCAAGACTCCATAGTCTAACAATGGGGGGGGACAGACAGAATTATTAAGCCAGTTTGCAATCAATCCAATTACCAGTGAACATTTGGGGTCCCCTGATAGTTACAGAAATGGCCGTTATTTTTGACTAGCTCTGCTTCTTTTACGATTTTTCAGATGGTATTTTCCCGACACAAAGAGGCTGGATGCAGAGAAGATGCTGTTGGCAGGAGGGAACGAGCATGGCGCCTTCCTCATCAGAAACTGTGAAAGTCAGACAGGGGAGCGCTCCCTCTCAGGTAAGCTAAGATACGATTTTTTCTCTTTAGCAACTTAAGTTTGAAGAACTTCTCCCCTGAAGAGGGATTATGTAAATTTTGAAAGCTAAATAACAGAACCTTCTTTCAAAAAGTTGAATTCATGAGTAAGAAAACATACACTGCTTCAATTCATCAGCAAAATGTGGGGGGTTGGACGGCCAGTAGCTTATGTTAGCAAGCTTTATATATAGATAGTAAGTGATATATCTAAGTCAGTATCATAGATATAAGAAGTGGACGTAGTAACCTTGATGTTGCCCATTGGTTTGTAGACTACGGTGGAGCTAAGTACAACTGAGCGTTGAATAAGACATTTTTAGGTGACAAAATGTTACAATTATGAACTGAAAACGCACTGTGAAAGGGTTAAAGTTCAAAGACGAAAACACAGACAACTCCCAGCGTTATGGTCTATTTGACTCTAAATGGGACCATAATTCACTAAATGAACATCATGCTGTATTGAAGAAGACTTAAAACTAGCGATTGAGACCATAATCTCCTGTTTACAATGTTCACTGAGACAATAAATCAAGTGAGAAGTAGGCTCATTTTCTTATAGACTTCTATACAATCAGACTTCTTTTTGCAACCAGAGGAGTCGCCCCCTGCTGGATATTAGAAAGAATGGAAGTTTAAGGAACTTCAGCATTGGCTTCACTTCTCAGATCTGGAGGTTGCCGCCTGGTCAGTAGGCTGACTAGAGGGGTGGTGATTGGGTATCCCTACCATAATACATGCTGCAGATCATTAAATTAAAAATGAATGTGAATAAGTAGAGATATCTCAAAATGGGTTTCTAGTTTCTACTAAGTAGTCAAGTAAAGGCAAAGATTATAGAAGCAAAGAGATTAAACTCTGGTGTTTTTTTTTGTTTTGTTTTTTTTACAAACGACGCTGCTGCCATTTTGGACCAAAAACGCTTATTATATTTATAATATTTTATTTGTTCAACACAGGTAATTTTGGTAGAATATGACAAAAGAATAGAAATAATTTAGTTTTGCTTTTGTACGGCACTTTGTAGGCAGACGTTCTACTGGCGTCCGGTAGACGATTTCAGTCCAAAATGGCGTAAGCGTAACTTTGCTGCCGGGCGCTGACGTTGCAATCGAACGAACGATTGACTTTCACTTCTTGGCAATATACGTTCTTTTGGTAAAGGTCCAGAAATCCAAACAGATATCCATGCTTTTAGCAACTTAAAAATAAAAGGTGAATTCATGAGCAATAAAACACATCCTTGATCAGTACACTCAGGGGCTTTCCTGCTACAGGTATGAGTAGTATCTTATGGTAATACATTGTGGCTTTATGTGTCAGTAATTATTAACCTACAATGACTCAACAACCTGTTTGGTGCAGTGATTTCTGCATAACATCCCGGAAGCAATCAGACTGCCAAGAAATATAACTAGTACTAGTGCATTTATTATTCCACTTGATCAAAATCATTTCTCAGATGAGGTCATGCTAGCTCGCTAGTTAGCATTCTGCCGTCTGTGTACTTTTCCACCACAAAACACACATTTCCAAACACCCCCAGCATTGTTCAGTCACTCGCTCTTACCCCTCGATTGACTCGAATGATTAATGGCCTCAAGGTCATCAAGTTAAATAAACAGGTCTGCGCTCCCATAAAGCAGCGTGATAACTTTATCTCTCTCCGCTCTAATCTGTCTTTTCACTCTGGCCTTGCTCTTTCCATGAGGACCAAATTCTTTCCATCTTCATTCATTAAAGTCAGTTGATGACCTGATTTCATGTTAATAGAGCAATTATTCATCTTCTAATGTTGGCCACTATCCAACGAAAATCCTTTGAATCTGTATCTGGGATTAATGCACCGATAACCCCTGATAGGAACGCAGTCGATCTAGGAAAGGCTGAAAAACAGCATGAAAAGAGTTGTTGTTCTATAGGTTGTTTTATAATTTTTATTCTCCGGTATTGTCTTATTTATTGTAGTATTTATCTAGTGTACTATTTATAGATTTTAAGGGCTGAGAAAGAGCCAGGGTAAAATGCATTTCACTGTACACTGTACTTTTAAATGCATATGACAAATAAACTTGAAACTAATCATGTAGTGAAGATCTGATATTGCAACAGCCCCACTGGTTGTGTTACAAGACCATGAGAAACGTGCGTTGATTAAAAACTTTAGGCCTACCGAGCCACGAGGAAACCTCACTTATACAGTTCTTGAGTCTTTGGTATGTCACTGATGTTGACTTGTCTTTCAGTGTTGGACAATGGGAAGGTGAAGCACTACAAGCTGAGAAAACTGGAGAATGGTCACTACTACGTGTCGAGGAACCAATCCTTTCAAACGCTGGAGGAGCTGGTGGAACATTACACAAAACAGGCCGATGGCCTCTGTGTGCGTCTGGGTGAACCGTGCAAAAAGGTCAAACACACACTGTCAACTCTTTATTTTCTATATTCCAATACTGCCTCCTTGTCTCTATTCCCTTAGTTTCCTTTTGTCGTCTCAGTAAACGGTGGCTCTTCCTTGTCTGTGTAGATGGAGGCTCCACAGACCCACGGCCTGTCCTACAACACCGTGGACCAGTGGGAGATCGACCGCAACTCCATCAAGCTGCTGAGGAAGCTGGGAGCCGGTCAGTTTGGAGAAGTGTTCGAGGGCCTGTGGAACGACACCACAGCCGTCGCGGTGAAGACCCTCAAACCTGGTACACTCATGCCTCCTTTTCTCTCTCTCTGAAGGTGTTAACCCTTGTGCCTCACTAGGGAAAACTTTTGGCTTTTTAAATTTCTTTGGGATCATTTTGTCTGTGTCAATGCATACGGTATACATTTTGGCAAGGGTGTGAAGTTGAACCTCAGCTCTTAAAATAAGTCTATAATAGTGTGTAGCCAAAATACAGACACTCAGACAAAACGGTCCCCATTGAAACCCATTAAAACCACAATGGTTGATCCCACGGCCATTACAGCATAAAATCATGCATTCTATTATATCAGGCTTTCATTCTAGAGGCTTCAAAATGTTTACTATTTCCCACCAGATTGAGCCCCTACGGGGCAAACAAAACAAGAAATAAAAGCTATGACTCCTATTTATTAACAGAAAGAGTGTACAAAACACTATGCCACATACTGTGTATCACCAAAGATGTCACTAACCACTACAAAACAATTATTTGTCAAAGTCCCACTCCTAATACACCATGACTGAACACCCCTCGCAGGTACCATGGATGCGGAGGACTTCCTGAGAGAGGCTCAGATCATGAAGAGGCTGCGGCACGCCAAGCTGATCCAGCTGTACGCCGTGTGCACCATGGAGGAGCCCATCTACATCATCACAGAGCTGATGAACAACGGCAGCCTGCTGGAGTACCTCAATAGTAAGACAGCCTCACTTTCTCCTAACCATGTGATTATGAGCTACTGTACTGTTGCTTTATGAGAGGATCAGAGTCCAATGCTAGTGTGCAAAGGTCAGGCTACAGTAGAGATTTATACCGATCAGCAGCCATAACATTATGACAGCACAGGCACCCTGACTGGTCTGCGGCTACGCAGCCCCATATGCAAAAAAAACTGCGATGCACACTGTGTGTTCTGACACCGTTCTATCGGAAACCAGCATTAACTTTTTCAGCAATTTGAGCTCCAGTAGCTCTTCTGTTGGATCGGACAACACGGGCCAGCCTTCGCTCCCCACGTGCATCAATGAGCCTCGGGTCTGACCCCGTCGCCGTTTCACCGGTTTTCCTTCCTTGGACCACTGCAGACTGGGAACATCCCACAAGAGCTGCAGTTCTGGAGATGCTCTGACCCAGTCGTCTAGCCATCACAATTTGGCCCCTTGTCAAAGTCGCTCACATCCTTCTAAAGACATCCCTGTGGACACGTACCATCACAGCTGTCAATCATGACGTCTCACCTCCTTTTTATAGCATCAAATAACTAATTGAAACCAACCATATCAGAAAAACAAACAATTGAACTTTGAGAAAAATGTATTTGACGTGTACTTTGACTTTTTAGTTTGGCCCATGTCCCATCCACTAACATTGGAGGAGGCGGGCTTTATGACCTGTACTGCAGCCAGCCACCAGGGGGCGTTTCAGATGTTTTGGCTTCACTTTTTGGGAAGCTGTATATGTTGTCTATCTTTATGTACAGGCTACGGTCCATGACGAAAATAATCATCAATTGCAGCAGTATACAATCAGGAAAAGGATGTAAAATTCCTGGATGGACTTATACTGAGGGCAGTGGTTACGTTTTCAAATGCTGGGTCACTGAAATACAGGGGTTAAAAGACAGAGAGTGACCCTGATACTAATTAGTATTTTGACCTTTGATTTTGCTTCATTTTGAACTTGTACTTGCTGGGACATGTGTAGCGCTCAGCTCTCAGACAGACATGCTGTGCTATATGTGTGTGAGAGATGCAGTGTCACTTCCATTTAGAGTGAGTGAGCGTCACTGAGGAGCGCTCATGTGGAATTGATGTCTGCAGCCCTGAGACAGTCTGTGTGTGGTGACCCACGTCGACCATAATTCACCATACACCCCACTACTATAACATCTCATGGCTAGGACATGTTCAAAGTTACAAGTAGAAAGTATAACCCAATAATCTAGACTGTAGCTGCTGTTGATCCCAACCCTGAAGGGTGAAACACACATGCAGGTGGACAGTGTGTGTAGGCACTTTAAAGGTCCCATATCATGCTCATTTTCAGGTTCATACTTGTATTTGGGGTTTCTACTAGAACATGTTTACATGCTTTAATGTTCAAAAAACACATTATTTTTCTCATACTGTCTGTCTGAATATACCTGTTTTCACCCTCTGTCTGAAACGCTCTGTTTCAGCGCCTGTCTCTTTAAAAAGGCCAGTCTGCTCTGATTGGCTTGCGAGAAAAATATGGTGCACCTTTACAAAGGTAGTTCTCAAGCCGTCATGCTGTCATTCATAATATATCCCCTTTAAAGGAGCAATATGTAGCACAGACAGCTAACGTATTAAGATGGGTACTGCAGTCTAAATTCAAAACATTGGAGTCGTTGGCAGTTAGCGTGTGTTAGCATCAGGGCGTTAGCCACTGGCCAGCAGCAGTAGCCGGAATCACTTCACCTGCTTTGTGTCTCAAGAGAGATGTGCCGAGGCTTTTCAGGTCGGTAGAATAACGTTAACGTTATCTCTGTTGATCCAATTGCAATAATAAGAGATTACGGTGTACCAAAAAGTACTTGTTTGTTAGCAATAAAAGGGGATTTAAATCCTTCATTCATTTTTGTTAAAACTGAGGTGTTGATTCAACTTTAATTATAATGCATTATACAGAAAGGTTTTTCTTTTATTTATCCTACCCTCATTGATATAAATGGGGTGGGCAAAATAATTGAAACATCTACCAGTATAACACAATACAATTAACACAGTTGAATCAACACCTTTCTAAAACTGTCTAACAAAAAAAACGTTATGCATCCAGCATTGGCCAAAATGTTGAAATACATTTTAGGTGCACATATTGTTATTTACCACCATATAATGCAGATTTGTTATTTTACAGTAAAATACATTTCTCCAGCTTAAAATCAATAGGCACAATCATTTTCTGCCTTATCATATTTATTTCTCTGCCACCTAGGATACCTTTAACATGGTAGGACTGCTGCTGATTATGTGCCTCTCTATTGATTACAGAGGATAAGGGCACCGCGCTGCGGATCTCAGACCAGATAGAGATGGCTGCCCAGGTGGCGTCGGGCATGGCTTTCCTGGAGTTACAGAACTACATCCACAGAGACCTGGCGGCCAGGAACGTCCTGGTGGGCGAAAACAACATCTGCAAGGTGGCTGACTTTGGCCTCGCCAGGGTCTTCATGGTGGGTTTGTGTCACAGTTCTTCTCACTAATCACACCAAATAAAAATATTTTAGTAAATTAACTTTTCGATCAACTTATCATATAATAAATCTCTGTACTGCAGATGGTGTTGGACCTGTAGTTGTGGTGTATTTTAAAACCTTAAAGTGAAAGCAAGCCTGCATTCTCCACTAATTACACACGCTTCCCTCATTTACTGCATTATGTAACCTAATAAGTTCTCTACAACCCAACCCACACAGCTGGTTTCACATTCGGTATTGTCACATGTTGACAAAAGTGATGTTTAAATACCCCTCTAAAATACAGTTTTGTCTTGCCATTTTGCGAAAGTACGTATCTTTACCATAGACTGTGTATAAGAAGTAAATATAGTCACCGTGACGTCACCCATTGGTTTGTGGACTACGGTTTTGAAGCATTTGAAGCAGACATTTTGGCCATGGCCATCTTGGTTTTTGGCTGTTGCCATCTTGGTTTTTTGCAACCTGAAGTGACACGAGAGGGTGGAGCTAAGTACAACTGAACGCTGAATAAGACAATTTTTAGACGACCAAGAATGTTACAATTAACTTTCATGAACTGAAAACACACTGTGAAAGGGTTAAAACGCGGACAACTGCCAGACCGGACAACGCCGGGGTATTGAAGTCTATGAGAAAATGAGCCTACTTTTCACTTGATTTATTACCTCAGTAAACATTGTAAAAATTAATTTATGGTCTCAATCGCTAGTTTCAAGTCTTCTTCAATACAGCATGATGTTCATTTAGTAAATTATGGTCCCATTTAGAGTCAAATAGACTATAAAGCAGGGTATGCTTTAGGGCGGGGCTACCTTGTGATTGACAGGTTGCTACCACAGCGGTGTCCTGTCTGGGAGTTGTCCGTGTTTTTGTCTTAGAGCTTTAACCCTTTCACAGTCTGTTTTCAGTTCATGAAAGTTAATAGTAACATTTTTGGTCGCCTTAAAATGTCTTATTCAGCGTTCGGTTGCATTTAGCTCCACCCCCTCGTGTCACTTCTGGTTGCAAAAAAACAAGATGGCGACGGCCAAAATGCCAAACCAGAGGGCTTCAAAACCGTTGTCCACAAACCAATGGGTGACGTCACTACGGCCACCTCTTATATACAGTCTATGGTTGGTTCGGACTACGAAGCCTCCGTGTTGTTGTTTCATAAATATAGGCGTAATTCAACCCATTCCACACAATGTGATTGGTTGATGCCTTTATTCGCGTTGCTGCCTGTTCTTTACACTAAAGCTGGCTGACTGACAGTAAACATATATATTGTGTGTCTTGTTTTGTTTCTAGAAAGAGAATGAAAATGTGTATGAAGCCAAAGAAGGAACTAAATTTCCTGTGAAGTGGACCGCTCCGGAGGCCATCCACGACAACAAGTTCAGCATCAAGTCGGACGTTTGGTCCTTTGGAATTTTGCTGTATGAGATCATGACGTTTGGACAGATGCCTTACCCAGGTGAGACTCCTCAACCTCGACATAAATGATTCGCTGACGTATTCACAATTTTCTGAAAAGTCAAAGCAAAAAAAAGTCTCAGAATTGTCTCCTGCAAGATGAGCTATAATGTCCTTCTCTGATTCCTCCAGCCATGACGAACTACCAGGTGGTCCAGAGGGTTCCCACGGGCTACAGGATGCAGTGTCCCCCTAACTGCCCCAAAGTCATGTACGACATCATGATGGACTGCTGGAAGCAGGACGAACAGGACCGGCCCACGTTCGAGACCCTGCAGTGGAAGCTGGAGGACTTCTTCGACCTGGACGTAGCCTCCTACGACGACGCCGGCCGTTATTAGCACGCTGACCGCAGCCGCCACACGTGGAAAGAAAGAGACATAAAAAAATAAACCTTCTTTCTGCAACTGAAGCTGAATCCAAATCACCTGAATCCAAAACATGAACAATGTATCCATGTTTTTATGAAGTAACAGATTGAAATCTGATTTTGAAATTCAACTCATTGCAGCCAAATGAAGGATCTAAAATGTTCGATCTGCATGTGATAGAATACTGTGAGTGTGAGGAAGCTTTTACTACAGCAACACTCCTACGTTGGCTTTGTTTGACAACTGAATGCACTTTCAGACAGGCTGTATACGCGTCTAGCCGAACTCTTAAAGCACACTTTGTTGGAAGAGGCCTCTTTAAGCAGACCGAGAGCTGCCGTCTGCCCATCTCGATGAACTGGTTCTTCTTGCACTCAGCATAGCACGCATTCTTTCCTGCCGAGCTACTACCGGAAGGCCCCTTTGAGGATTTACGAGTCATGTTCACCTATAAGCTCAATCTGTTTTGCTTTGTGTCTTGTGAGACACAGTAAGTGGCAGGAGTCATCATTCCTGATACATATGTAGCTACCAGAAGAGATAACAGAAGAAGAGAAGAGACATTATTTAAAGGTAGGAGACTGTGTTTGGCCCCAGCAGCCAGAGGGGCCCACTAAATGAAATAACAAGACTACTTCCTTATTAACAAACTGCTTATGTAAAAACTATTTCACTCTAAAGTTAAGGCTGCACCCTCCCTTTACATAATCAAACTTTTTCTCTTTGTGCAACAAGAGAGCTAAAAATAAAAAGACACAGTTAGGTTTGTACGGAATCCTGAAGGTGTCCTGGAGAGAAACCAACAACAAATTAATGCGCACAAATTTTTAAAATTGTTGTTTTCAAATGACCCAATTTGAGCTTGAAAATTAATAATTTCACTGAAACGTAACATTAAATTATATTACATTCTTAACTCATATCTAATTTAAAGCTGCTCATTGAATTTTTTTTTTGAGGGGAGTGCATTATCATCTTGAAGTTGATATGGAGAACTTAGCAAACAGTGGCTTATTTACACATCCAGCAGAGCAACAGTGGCATTAATTTGTGATATTTCTGGCCAATATTCACTCTCTTTTAGCTCTGTTTTGGTCTCCTGAGAAGCTGCTAAATACTCCACTATGTTCACCAGCTTGTTGCCAACTTTACCAGCTTTTTCTTTTTCTTTTTTTTTCTGAAAATGGCGCTGATGACAGTATGAGTGAATCAGTAATGCAGTTTTGATTGATGATTTTGGATGGACATTTTTTATTTTTTTTGCCAATTAAAACATTGTAGTGTTATCTTTGACCTCCCTTAAACATGTGTTAAAGATTGTTTAATGTTCTGTTTTGTTAATTTATGTGTACAAATTAAGTCATTTGCGAGCACAAATGATTATTGTGAGTGCACAGGGGATATCTCTGGCCCAATACTTTTTTTTTCTAGTGCCCCAAAATCATCTAGTCTGCCCCGGTAGCTACATGGTATCACTACACCTACAAATCTGCAGTGCACTCGTCCCTATCTGCTCTCATAATGGGGTACATTTAGTTTTTTTTTTAGTTTGTTTTACTCATGCGGGATTGACAGTATAATGACTGAAAAATGTGACAATGGATTGAATCCCTCCTTTTTAATGATTTAAGTGAAACGCTGTAGAGCTGCTCTCAGAACTGCTCTTTCTGACCATCAGCAGCTACGACACGGAAGAGACGGCACACCTAATGGGATGCTTGACAAGTGTTTAAACCTGGTGGATTATCTCATGCTCTGGTGATTTATTACGATGCTTTAGTGTCATGAACAGATCTTGTTAATTGTACATTGTAACCATGGAAGTGTTTGTAAAATTCTACTGTATTTTAACATAATTATCCTTTATGCGTGACATAATTAAATGACTTATATTTACTATGATCTTGGTCTGGTTTTTGGTTTTGATTTGGAGCAAAAAAACTGCAATTGTAAAGCTTGTGTTTTGAATTAAGTACCCAACATTATACGGAAAACCTGAGAGGAAAGTGAGGAAAAACAAATTCTGGTGGTCCATTTTCTAAGTCTGATCTACATTGTTTTACATGGTTCTGCACTGTTTAAGAACAGGTAGGGAAAAAAAAGGTTTTGCAAAGATCCATTTTTCTAAGTTTTTTTTTTTTTTTCATCTCTGAGAAAAAAGTGTTAGCAGGTGAAAAGCAATGTTTTGTTGTTTGTTGTAAAACTAATTTCGGCCACAAGAGGCTGAAGTGCACCACTACCCAGATTTTTTTTCCCCCTCTCACTTTCCTCTCAGGGCTTCCGTAACATCAACATCAATCAGAAGACATAAGAAAATGTACAGGATGAGTACATTAGATGAGGATGATATACTAATATTCTAATCTAAAAATAAAGTAAATCAATTTAAATGGGTTTAATAGAAGTCAGCAGGCTGCAGAGCGTTCTCCTGTAGTGTTCTTCTTCTATGGAACAATCTCCCTGCTGACATCCACATCAGTCTGCTGAGTCATTTCAACTTTAAACTCATCTTTTCCCCTCAGCGTTCAACTATTCCCATGGCCACTCTGGTGCCCCCGTACCTGTTGCCATTATCACTCAATGTTTGCATTCAGTTTAAGGCCTTACTAATCAAAGTCCGTGTCCGTCCTACCGTGTCCGTCCTACTTTGGAGAATGTTGATAACTTCCTGAAAAACATTGTACCGCATGAGTGGCCAAGCTGTGTGCCTATACCTCTCCTTCTTTCTCTCTGTCTTTTCTGTCACTCTGTCTTTCTCTGTCTCCCTGTCCTTTTACCCAGGACTTACTGTTGGTTTGGGTCCTATCACCGTTCTGATCTTTGTCCATCAAGACACTCAACTGCAACTGATTGTTTCATCGTCTTGTCACCTCTTCTTCCTCTGTAATTGTGTCTCGGAGGTTTGTCACCCCCTGTCTTTGTACAAGGGAGGGTTTGAGGTCCAGGTCCTACCAGTCCTTAGGGGGCACCTGGAAATCAGGATCAGAATCACCTTTACTGGCCAAGTTTATTTACACATTACAAGGAATTTGACTCAGAAACAGACATAACAGATAGGACAGCAAAGCTGGACAAATAAAGGTAAATAATAGACATCACTATTCTATTCACAAGTATGTGAAAAATATATAAATATAATATAAATATATATAAAAAGCACCAATGACCAACAATAAAAATAAAATCAGACTAAAACTTGCTCATAGAAATTTCTCAATATTTTTTCTGTTTCACAGTATTAGTATATGTTTGGACTTTATTCACCTAATATTGCCATTCTGTTTCTCCACATTGTGATTATATTATTGTTATTTCTGTCTATTCTGTGTATACAACATCTACTGCGTGTCCTTAATCTGTTTCTTCCTTTCTTAGTTTTAGTTGTACATTGTTCAGATTGTAAAGCTCCTGATACAGATTATTTATTTGGGGCTATAAATTATACTACTAAAGGGTGCAGTGGTAGTCTAATGGATAAGGCACATACCACATAACTGCAGTTATTGAGCTTTGCTGCCTGTCATACTCGTCTTTCTCTCTCTCTCCCCACGTTTCCCGTCTCTCTACACCGTCGACTGTCAAATGAATGCAAAATGCATTCTTGCATTCCAGAAAAGTCTGAGAGACAGGGGCATTGGATCTTAAAAAAACCCCAAAAAAACATCCCATACCGTTGAGTTTGTGCATCGACACATCATAAATAAAGTGAGTACGAGTGGTCAACAGTGCAGAGTGGTTTTGTGTTCCACAGTCAGGGATATAGAAATGAAATTGCTTTGACTTGACATGCATATATTATACTGAATCCTAATCAGGTTTATTGCGTAGTAGGTTTTCACATATAAGGAATTTGCTTTGGTGTATTGGTGCATAACATAAATATAGTAAGGGGAAATTTAAATAAAAAAATAAAAGCAAGTATTGCAAAAAAGAATCAAGAAACATAAATATGTAGAAACAAAATATGTACAATATATCTAAATTGAAATCTTAAAATTCTCCTATTTAAATCAATACTTTACACAATACAAATATGAAAATAAAAGGGTTTTTACAGCAATCCAAATATTTTTACATTATCATTGTAAATTAGTCTTTTATGTACATTTTTAACATTTAAAAAAAATGCTAGCAAACAACATAAAATGAACGAGTAATTTGGTCAATTTGTGTGAATTTCTACAACATTTGCTTTCACTGTTTGAAAATTCATAGAAGCTGACATTAGTTTTTATTGGAAATACATTGAATAATATGCCTACATGTAATTTCTCCGTTTGGCCACACAGTGGTGCTGACACTCTCCTGTTCCATCTCCTCCTCCTCCTCCTCCTCCTGATAGCTGACTGCAGCCAGCAGAGTCAGTCAACGTTCTCCAAACTATAACCAGTCATCGGTGACAGTTTAACCTGCAACTCTTTGTGCCAACGTAACTGTTGAACACACTAAAAAAATCCGTCTGATATGTATTCCTGCTGCCCTTCCAGTGTGTGAACAGCATGAGATCAGAGTTAGAGGGCAGGAAGCTGAGACCCCGCTGACCTCTGGGATATTTATTTCCCATGAATATCTTTCAGATGTAAACAGGCGTGTGATATATATTGACTATTTGGGCCAAAATCAACAATTCTTAAATTTGCTGGTAATTTCAGATTATACTGCGAGTATAACATGACAGCATTTCTGTCATGTTAATATAATTCATCACAGTGCCATGAAGGTTTATAACCTTGAAAATCACACAGATTAAACATTTAAGAGGAAAGACTGAAGTGATGATATTTACGGCTGCTTTTATTCAGACTTTCAACATTCTTGAGATGCATCCAGTTACATTACCAGAACAATATTTACTCGGGATGAACCCTTTCTTGAAAAAAACAGGTTCTTCAGAAGCAGAGGTCTCTGGGTAGAACCTGAGCCCTTCAGGAAGAACCTATTTGGAACCCTTATTTCTAAGAGTGTGTCTCTAACTTCATTTAGTTTTGCAGTTCATTATAGTAGTAACCTGTTTTCCCCAATTCAAAGTCGGTATGAGGAACTTAAGGTCTTATAAATGAGAACCCAGGTATGCTGATGCTTTCTACCTGTCAGTGATGACATCTCTATACTGATATGTTCATACCGACTGGTTTGCTGCCGCCGCTCCCTCTAACACACAACCTCTACTTTCCTTTATGACTTAAATCTAATGTTCACGGATGCGTTTGTTAAAATGAGAATAATTATTTTTGTTGGTGAACAGGTGTCTCTGACTGACTCGCTCATTTCTGAAAGCTTTCAAGGACCCACCTGTCGGAGCGAGACGTGCAAACAAAGCTGTGTGAAGTGCCTACATTGGCCTCTCCGCCAGCAACTGCAGACACAATAATAATTCAGGACTCACTCAAACATGTAGAAAGTGATTGTTGCTATAGGCCTTATTATGTCACAAGGCTAACCGCATGCAGCACTGTTAGCTCACTAACTCGATAATCAAGTTGTTCAGGGAGCCGCAGAACAACAAACATGAGTCCTGATGCATCTTAATTTGGCGGCGAGGCTCTGCCGGAATGTTCAAAAAGCCTTTTTAAAAAACATTTCACAGTGATAAACTATTTGCATAATTTGGATAATGAATAAGTAGCGGTGCAAAATAATCCATCTTCCTTTTAGTGTCTCAGAAACACACAGGGCGGAGGATCCACCTTGGAAAGCACCTGTCTTTTTCCATTAAATAGTGTATTTTTCCCCATTTACCATAATGCTTCGCAATAACAAGAGTGTGTTCTAATGCAACCCTGTAAAAACCACAGCAGATTTGCCCGTGGTCATAAATTACAAGCAGACAACGGGTGATTGCCTCTCAAAGGGAAAACAAGTGGATGAGACAGGTTTAGTGAGAATTATTCAAATGAATTGCTCTTGTTTGCATAGAGAAAAGGGGATTTTGAAAAGATGGGCTGCCTAGAATGGGATCAGTAATTCCTTTTGCAGCCAACATATTTATGAGCACAAAGTTAATTCCCCTTATTCACAGAGACATGTCAGGACTCTGGATGTGCTTCTCTCCTCCTCTTCCTCATGTCTGCAGGCATCTGTGTATGATTGACTGAGACTGAATCCCAGTATATATATATATGGAGAATGTTTGGAGCGCTGCTGAATACACCGTTTCATTTAAACTGTGTGATTTACATGTTGTGCGTCAGCATTATGTCATAACAGCGACGTGGGAAAGACGATAAAACTGTGTTGAAGTTAAGATCCCTTCCATGGGGGTTTGGGGGTTATCAACATGACAAATTGCTCTGTTAGAACTCACATTATCTAGTGCCCCATTCAGCCGACGCTTAGAGCTCTGCACAGGCCTGACACTGAGATCTGAGCCTGGCGCGTCTTTAACACTCCACCACATTGAGCCCGACTGGTACTGCTGGATGCGCATCCCCTTTTTCTAGAAATTCAGTGTACATACTACTGACAACAAAATTGCTGTCTGGACTATGTTTGCTAGAAAAACATTAACATGCACAGATTGTAGGGAGGTGGTCGGTGTGGATGATGGACGTACAAACAAGACAAGACTGTGAAACCACAAACAGTCATCGCAAGTCCCACATGTGGTTAGGTTTAGGCAACAAAAGCACTGTGGCTAAAGTTTGGGAAAAATCATGGTTTTGGTTAAATGTTACTGAAGTCAATACGTCCAGTGTCATACTTTCAAATGAACTTTTTTGGTACAATTTATGATCTGCATTTTTTTTATCAATATCTCTTAAATGTATTTACATTCTGTAATTACTAGGGCTGTTAGATTTAACACGATAACGCGTAAATTCATTTTAACGCCACTAATTTATTTAACACGTTAACGCAACTTGCAATTTTTAAAGCTAGAGTGAAGATACTGGCATCATGTGAAACTACAAAACCTGAGGAATCCACTGGTACCATGTCATACTAGCTTGTCGGGAAGGAGGTTAAATAACGCAATATCTAATTGCAATTAATCACATGATTGTCCATGGTTAATCACGATTAATCTCAAATTAATGACACGTTTTTTATCTGTTCAAAATGTACCTTAAAGGGAGATTTGTCAAGTATTTAATACTCTTATCAACATGGGAGTGGACAAATATGCTGCTTTATGTAAATGTATGTATATATTTATTATTGTAAATCAATTTCCAACACAAAACAATGACAGATATTGTCCAGAAACCCTCACAGGTACTGCATTTAGCATAAAAATATGCTCAAATCATAACATGGCAAACTGCAGCCCAACAGGCAACAACAGCTGTCAGTGTGTCAGTGTGCTGACTTGACTATGACTTGCCCCCAAACTGCATGTGATTATCATAAAGTGGGCATCTCTGTAAAGGGGAGACTCGTGGGTACCCATAGAACCCATTTTCATTCACATATCTGGAGGTCAGAGGTCAAGGGGACCCCTTTGAAAATGGCCAT
>CAKAKR010036269.1:3589-19612 GCA_916700685.1 Adelosebastes latens | reverse complement strand
GTCTGGTCAGATAACATTACTGCCAAGCAGCTGAAATATAGAGTGATATTGTGGTTTTAGCTGACGTGTGTCGCCTCACTGTTTTGAGCGATGCTCGTTCATGTCTATTTAGAGCGAGCAGGCGCGAGCTCGACGCTGACTTTCGTTGATTTCAAGGCCACAGGTGTCGCTGTTAACAAGCATTTCTGAAAGTTACAAATAGTCCCTTTAAAGGTCCCAGTCTGGGGTTTGAAAATATGGTCACCCTAAACACCGGTTGGTACGTTCAGGCACACACATCCGTGTGCGCACACAGACACACAGACTGTAACGTTACACTAACAGTTAGGCTACCTAGCTAGCAATTGTTATAGCAAGTTAGTTAACGTTAATTAGGTAAAAACTAACTTATATAGCAAAGTTTAGCTTACTTATAACTTAACACAACAAAACATCTAGTATAGCACAGACAACATATATGATCAGACTTCCACTTTATTGATCTTGTAGGGATCCAGTAAGTAACAACCGTAGTAAATTAGTGATTTGTAGAATAGGATTTGTGCACCTGCAATGAAGAATGAAGGTGTAACTGTTGTGTTTGTGGGGGAGAAACCAATTCTACAAGTTTGCAACTCCTAATATATTTGTCTCTGACTTTAGATTCACTGATACACATGTGTGACCATTTTCTACAACTACAAATTCCACTGTCACAAGTGCTCCGGTGTTTTGCTCCAATAATACCCTCGTGCTAATGGCGGCAAGAGGCATCAATTCAATACCCAGAAATCATGGGCTGTGACATCATGACATGCTCATGTTACCATCCCAGCAGGTCTGTGATGTTTTATACCAAAGACAAGAGAGAGGCAAAAGATCCTGTGCTGTCACTGCCACTGTCACAAGGTGCTCAGGTTTTTGCTCCAATAATACCTTCATACATTTGGATCTACAATCTGGTATCTATTACCGTAGACATTGTTGTGCTTGACATTTGAAGGCAGTTGGTGTATCTCAAGAGAGACAAAGATCACAGCGGCCTCCTTACAGGTTGTAAATAATGACACTATGGGATTGACTTCCTGTCAGCTTCCCTCCAGCACAAACACGCCAAACCACACAATGAGTAACAATTAACCCACGACAGCACATTGGCTCAGGGGACCCATATTTTCTGACACCAGAGCTATGAGGTCAGCCCCTTAGTTGTGCTGAAACCAGGTCTATTGTCATTGAATCCCTTTTGGTAACACTTCATTTTACAGGTCCGCAAATTTCAGGGGGATTATGTGATAATTAGCGAGTAACCTATTTGAAATTTCTTTGGAATTACAGCCACAAATCACCCCAATATTTACCTCAAAATGTATCGAAAATTACTTTATTATAAAAATTATTTAATAGTTAGATTCTGCTATTTCCCCAAAAGCTGTTAATTTATTTAATACATTTCCAGGCAAAGAATACAAAGTTAATTGATATGCTTTATTTCCATGTCTGCTGATAAATAGATGATAATTATCAAATAACTTCTTAAAAAAACTCCCTGAATCATGACATTAGTTACCAGGTTACATTTGCGTAGACAATAAGTCACACAATGGTGAGATCTGTGCTTGATCAGAAGTGTTTTCTATTTGTTTTCGTTTTCCACCTCCAATGAAGAGCAGCGCACAGCCGCCTCTCAAGCCTAAGGGCCCTATTTTAACCATTATATGCTATTTTAGCATATAGTTATTAAATCATGTTTATCGTAAAGTAATTTGCGATACATTGTGAGGTAAATATTGGGGTAATTTGGCAGTAATTCCAAAGGAAATTTCAAATAGGTTACTTGCCAATTATTACCTAATTACCATGAAATTTGCGGACCTGTAAAATTAAGTGTTACCTCTCTTTTTAATGTCGCCTTGTGTGTGTTTTTGTGCAAAGATGAAAATAACAAGAAGTCATTGTTTTCATGTGTTAGTATAGAAACATGATGCTGCTGCGCTGCATTTCCTAACCTGCATTTGCTACCCAGAGAAAGGGATGTGACGCTGATGTTACGTGAGCAGTCATTAAGGGAGTGGGTGTAAGCCACCGTTCAAAGCCCCATTTTTTAACGTGAAAGTAGGACAGACTCTCCGGGCTATTAGGTCACTGGAGTTTTATGCAGGGATATTATGAAATATGTAGAGCACTGGGACAGCATGTCTCTTTGTATGAAGCGGAAGTTCAACACAGTTCAAATGGTATTAGTGTGTTTGGTACAGCAGGGAAAGCAAAGCCTCATAAGCTACATGAGCAGAGTGAGGTATTCAGGGGGTAGACACAATAACATGAACACCTTCCGTTTTAGTTGAGACAATAAAAGGGAGGTTTCCATAGGACTTTTAAATTTCTGAGGCTTGTGCCGTAAGATTTGACAAGCTGTCTCTGTTATTTTGTCCAAAAACGTGACTTCTGTTGCGCCTAAAGTGTTATCACGCCTCTGAGCGAGGTGAACGGCGTTACCACGGTTTTGCACTCACCAGCTCACGTTACCGTAGTCTTGGAAAGGGAGGAGCGAGCGGAGGGGTACTCAGTTGGTTGCAATCTGCAACCACACCACTAGATGCCACCAAATCCTACACACTGTACCTTTAAGTGTCAATCATCAATCTAATGTTAATGATATGTAAGGGATAATGTACAGCGAGCTGGTCATTGTTGTGAAATAAACTCTGGCAGGGTCTCTCATCTCCCTAAAGGGGTTTATTTCACAACAATCATCCACTAGCTGAACATTATCCTGCTTATTACACGGCTACTTACTTTAGAAATCAATAATTTGACACAAAAACGGTCCGCTAGAGTCCGACATCAGAACTGCGCCCATAGCAACGGTCTATCATACATAGCAACGGTCTGCTATAAAGAAATAACAGACTGTAGAATGCCGTGATTGACCAATCAGAATAAAGTATTCAACAACGCCGTGTAATAGGAAATGTTAATATATGGAGGAAAGCTTAAATTATACTTTACATGTCCACGTAGCCTTGAGGGTCTTTGTTACCTGTCTTCATTTTGCATTGTGTATGCTTGTTACTGTTTGACTTACAGAGAACGAAATGGGAGATGAGTGTTTCCCAACATGTTATTTACCACAAAAATGTATTAGACAATTGATTTATTCCAACAGTCAGTTTGATTTTAGCTCTGAATTGCAAACCGTAGTGTCTCACTATTTCCTACATTATCGACTCTTCCACATTAGTACACTTTTGCATTACTGATAGTCATATGAAGCATAGGCCATATGGTTATTTATTAGCTGTGGGTGCTATCAGTTAATAGGGTGTGTCTAACAGACTTGAGTGTTGTGTCCGACCTTTGTTCCCTGTCCTCACCTAACCTGTGTCTCGCTTGTCCTCCCTCAGACAACCACACGGGCCTGATGAACGGCAAAGACAACCACGGCGACGTGGACGAGGAGCTGTCCAAGCGCGTCAGCCAGCTGACCACCAGCGTGGAGAGCGTGGAAATCACGGTGCGCTCCGGCGAGAAGATCGAGGAGGCGCTGTCCCCCGAGAGCTCGCCCTCCAAGTCGCCCAACACCAAGAAGAAGAAGAAGTTCCGCACCCCGTCCTTCCTGAAGAAGAACAAAAAGAAAGAGAAGACGGAGGCCTGAGAGCTGACGGGCAGCGGGGGGGGGAAGAAGAAAGAGGGGCGGCAGCCACCTTTTCTGTTTAATGTCTGTGTTTTTATTTTGTCTCCGTTTTCAATGTCCTTTTATGTTTTGAATTTTATTTTAATTTTTTTAACAAAAGGTTTTATGAACAAAAGGCAGAAGAACGGATCACATAAAAAATGAATTGGTTTGCAACAAAAAAAAGACAAGAATGTTTGTGAAATTTTGGGATGGGCACGTTGGTCCACTAATTAAAGTTGCAGCAGGTGACTCAGGTGGGTGTTGGGTGTCCACACACCTCATCACCTATCTATGCAGTACTCCAACAGGGCTTCTTGGAAGCAGTAAACTGTCATTTGAGGCCATTTCGATCCTGAATAACTGGCTCCTCCTGTGTTGTTTCCCGAGCTCAACATAGAACTTGAACCACCTCGCATTTTTCTTGCTTCAAAATCCAATTTTATTAAATGATTGGGTTGCAAGTTATAAAATATATGAGTTATAAAACTGCACAAGTTGAAACTAAACTTTTTTTTTTAGGACTCCCCCGGTCTTTTTTCTAAGGTTTTATTTTTACGTTCTGGTCACCTGACTCTGCATAGGGAACTGAGAGGCCACATGAAATTTGAAGTCACACTGGAAAACTGGTCTCAGAATGAACAGCCACGGGGTTTCTGTTGATTTATTTACTGTGAGAGACGTTTTCTCTCCGCTCTCTCACACTCTTTTCTTCCGCCGATTGTGGTTGAACTAGAAGATGAGTTAAAGACTGGACTGGAAAAGATAGTGAGGATGAAGGCCGGCAGTTTATCACAACTAAGTTGACATAATCTCAAAGAGCCGCTGACTCGCTAGAATATTTATGTAGCATTTTCATATCTTCTCTTCATCTCGATGTGTTTCTTTGCCAAACTAAATGGAAGAAAGAAAGAAGAAACAATCTCGTTTTAGCGAAGCGTCACTGTTTGTGTCTAGTTTGTCATCTCATGAAATCTTTTTTTATTGAACACAAATTTAGCCGACTCTGTTTTGTACTCATTTTACAGAGATTTACAGATGTTACGCATGTTTTCTCTTTTTGCAAGAACTGAATTTATATGGCTGGCTATGTTCTGTAGTGATGCCTGATTGCTCAAATTATATTCTAATCTTCAGAGTACACAAAGTTACTATATAACACAGATATATGAAAACTGGATATGTTGGCTATAGATTTTTAACTATATATTTTTTATTTTTATTGAGCTGCACTTTTCTCGTGGTATATAACACATTTTAGTTGCAGGTGGTTTCACCAGTGAAGGAGATTGTGAAGTATTTGGTAAAAGTTGTGCAAGTAGCAAGCGAGGCGTGGCGTCGGAGAAAAAGGTCAGGACCCAGAAAGTGAGTCGAATGAGGAAAGAATAGTCTTTCATTGGTGTCACACACGTGAGAAACGATCTCTACTTCTCAACAAAACAGGAAGTGTAGTGCTGAAATACTACGTCCAACTATCTGCCGTCGCCAGCTGAAATGAGAATCGTGGAGCAGTGACATCTTTTGATTGGTGTGTTTGTGTGTTTTGTTTTTTAAAGCCATATTGTAATTTTTTTTTCTCCATTGTTTTTAATGATGAGACAAGGGTTGCGACTCTCGGCTGCCTGCTCGGGCGTCAAGGACCCTAACAAGACCTCTGTTAAATCACCCCAGTGACTGCATCGACGCCCCTCAGGCTCCCAAAAACTTTATTTTTTTCCAGTAGCTACATTCAACAGCAGCTACGCTTCCTCTCGCTTAATTTGCCATCTATTTCCTCCTGGAACTGGAACATTATAAGGAGGTCACGTGGACGTTTTATTTTCATTCGATTGCTCTGCGAGCCCAGTCGTCATTTCAGCTTCTAAAGCCTCCCCCTCATGTAATTTCTCCAGTAAACACGATCGTGTTGTAACTGTCAGATGACCCACAGTTGAACTCTGCAAAGCCAAAGTGTGATGGGTTGCCACACATCCTCCAACCGCAGTTTAACCAGATGTACCAATATCCCAGCTAGCAATGTGAAGTATTGGATTTGAGGGGGAGGAAGGGAGGGAGGGTTTAGGGACACATCTTTAGCTGTGTTAAACGATAGCTTTTGGCTCCGGGCAAAGAGCTGAGGTCACACAACTGAGAGATGGAGAAGGGAGGTGTGAGTTTGGAAATGGAAGTGCATATGTGTGTGTGTAGTAGAGAGGGTAAGGACAACCTGACACTAACACACCATGTTTTTATCACTCAGACTGTCTTCTTTCATACCATCTCTCCTCCCGGAAAACCTTTTCTTCATCCTCCATTTGTATCGCAGTTCTTTTTTTCTTTTAGTTTGCAGAGAAGCACTAGGCTTTTTTTTTTATTAACCATTTTATGAGCATAAATTGCTCCCAGGTGAACTGAATGTGCATTGCATCCTTTTTATTTTCTCCTCTTCTGTTTCCGACTGTTTGCACCTTGCTTTACTAATGCCTCTCTATCCACTTTTTTTTCTGTTTTAAAAAAAAGAAAAGAACAAGTTTTTGCTTTGGCATGCCAGAATGAGCCAAGCTACTTTGTGACCTGTGAAAATCCTATATAAATGGTTATCTAATGGAGTTGCTTTTAGATGTATTGCTAATCAGTGTAAATTCACAAATAAAACTGTATTTTAAGAAACGGAAGCTCATTTTTCATGTTTGTTCATCACACAGTTTTTAATTTGAACATAATCCATACACGCACTCATTTTCCTTTATGCCATTATCATGCAGTTATATGATGAAGTGTACATATTCACAGTTTCATGATAAGAACAGCTTCAGATAGAAGGACCTATGCTGAAATACAGTACTTCGGTGTTAAATGAGCAGGAAAAAACACAGTAACTGGTGCCTTTCTTAAATCTTTATTCTTGATGTTTAAAAGATGAGAATGAATATATTGTATGAGTGAATAGTTCAATCAGGAAGTCGTGGCACATTTATGGCAATGATTGACTAAATGCAAGTGAAAATGTGACAACGATCATAACAGAGGCGCAGGAAATGCAGAAGCACTTGAGCAGACGTGCTGTCAAATGCAGAGTGAGCACAATGACACTTGGCACACTGAGATATTGCTCTGTGAATATCTAGAGGGAGAGCAGTATATACTGTAGGTACTTTATATTCTGTTTCTCCAAAACGCTGTATATTCATTACCAGAAATTTATGAGATATATTTTGTTATTGACATATTATAAATACTGTCATTTTGTTTACAGTGTTGTTACTCACGTATTCTATAATATTCTTTAACGGTATAATGTGCAACAATTTCCTTAAAAAACAATGTATAGACTGAAAATAATCCCACTCAATCATCACGTATGCCCCACTAGAAGTGTGTGGTGGTGTCTGTATCGGCCTGTATTTTCTCTTTTCTTCTTATTTGCTTTACTCTGGAGGCTTCTGGATGTCTGTAAACAGCCTTTGCTCCCACGTTGTTGGTGTAACCCCCAGCCAATAACGGCGCGCAGGGTGTGCAACCCGTTCAGGTGGTCAAATATAACCGCTTTGTCACGGCCCTCAGCTTCTGATACCGAGGCATAAGCATCAGGCTATAGATCGATGGCCACAAGTCCCCCTTTAGATGCTTTGCGGCCGTATTTGACGGATGAGAACGTGTTTGTAACATCGCTGTGAGTTCCCCTGCTCCTCTGTCTGTCCTCTGCTGTGTGCAGTGGTTGCTGTTCGCTGCTATCGGTGTGTCAGTTTGACCGAGGCACACACACCAGGCAGAGAGGACAGACTGCCTTTCGGCTGCTTTCATTCAAAATCCGGAGGGTTGTGCAGAGTAAGTCATGTGTTTATTTGTGTTTTAGAACACAACCGCCGGGATACAATCAGAAAATAACGTATTATTTCTCTGATTCGCTGCTTTGTTCTCACTAACGCCGTTCTCTCTCTTCAGTCACTCTATAGCTCGCTCGACCACCACGCTCGACCGTAACACACCACTGCTCGGTCCGGTGTGTTACGCTAGCAGCAGCTAATGTAGCCTCGAGCCTCCAGCAGAGATTAGGATCAGGCTACAGAGGTCTGGGTAATTCACTTCTTTCTAACTCCACACCCTCGCATTTTTCAAACTTGTAGGCTCTACAGACACAATGGACGCTGACTCAAGTGACATCACTTGAGGAAATATATCAGATATCACGCAGCTCCATCTAGAGCCACAAAAGGCTTTATAAAAAATTTTCCCCAGCCCTGTCTCCTAAAAATGATGTTCCCCATACAACCAAACTGCGTTCTCAATTATGTTTGGAAGGAAAACGTATTTAGTCGCTGATTACGTTTATCTTTGACGTATCACAAATACGTTTGTAAGTTCACGGACAGCCGCAGCGAGTGACGTAGTACAACGAGCAATGTGCAGAGCAGGTGACATATCTAGTATATCGAGCGAGCGTTAGTGAAAGTTATGTTGTATTACGAGTATAACAAACCAAACCATGATGTTTTTACTAAACTTAACCCAGTAGCTTTGTTGCCTAAACCTAACTAAGTAGTTTTGTTGCGTTTTTGCTTTATTTGGTTTCAATGTCATAGTCATTTTAAGCCAAATTTGTTTTGTTTTGCTTCAATTTACAACTTTAACCAGGTGTTTAGAACTGTTTAAAACTGTTTAAAACTGTTTAAAACTGCGACCGTAATCTGGGAGAAAACGTATTTGAGAATGGAATGTAGTTGTATGGGAATGTAATTTTGTGGGAGACAGGGTTTCTTTTTCCACGTACGAAGTAGTACTCCCCAAGACAGATAACAGACATTGATATGTAAAATCAGTGGAGTTCCCCTTTTAAAGGGTCAAAAAAGGTCGGGAAGCACTGCTTTAAACTGCTTAAGACTGCTTTAAACAATGGTTATGTTGTTTTTTTTGTATGAGTCGGTGTGACTTTTTGTTTGGCGTCCCTTTGATGTGTCCACAGATGCTCACTTTACTGCCAGAGTCGGCTTCACTCTTAATATCCAAATGAACTGCACTCTTTCCAGCCACGACGGTGACGTCCGTCTCGCGTTGGTGCAAACCTGTCGCAGCTTGACACAACATGGCGTCTGTGTCCAGTAGAGTATCCAGGCAACTGGCGAACTTTGTGTGCATATGAGCAGCCAATGTGCCTTGACTGCATTTATATCCTCAGATGCAAAAAACAAAATATGCAAAATCTATATGTCATGATGGTGTGTGCTAACCTCCCTGTAAGATGTCTCTCTCTGGTCTTTCAGCCAATTGACTGAATATTTACATTTTGACGTAGGACTAGTTCCTTGCCCTATTGCAGCGACCTCAAATCATTTTCCCCCCAAAAAATGTTTATCTTTATGACGTTAAGCTGCTGCAGGTGGAGATGTCCACTGTGGACTGTCCATCACTTCTTATGATGTCTCTTTTTAGTAATGATGCCTTTTCTCACCCCGGCCTATTTCCCCTCGTACTCTTCTGGGGGAAACAATACAACTCAGCGTCCTCCACTACTGTCAAAGATCCTATTTTTGAGATACTTATACGCCAGATAATTTAGTTGACAATTTTAGAAAATGCCCAAATTGTTGAAGAGGAAAATTTATGTGAAAGTAATTTTAGTTTTTCTTTCATGGCATCCACGTGGTGTTATAGGCACAAATGCTACAAATGATCACTGAGGCCCTGTAAGAGACACATCAGGGAGTGTGTTAGTGAACGGAGAAAGTCTTTGGATCATTTCTGTTTTACATATTGCTCGGTGTAGCTTCCATATATAGTATTTACAACACTGTAATCCTGTCCTGGTGTCAGCGAATGTGATATCAGTATACAGCACTTTATTTGGCAACGTTCCTGATATGAACAATAAAAGCGTATGAGCGATCCTGTGACTCGTGTGACTCGTGATTGTGGAAAGATGAACTCAGTTGTACTTTCACTTATTGCTTCTCATAGCTGATGTAACAATGACAAATAACAATATAAGAGATGACGGATAACTATTGATCCCTTAGGGGAAATTGAGTTTGGATCAATAAAGCTTCATCTCACATGTGTTCCTCTTCTCATAGAGCAGAAAAAGATAAGTGGAAAATGTATATTCATTAGTTTATTTCCAAAATATTATAGTATTATGTCAATTCTATCAATTCAGGAAAACAAAAGAACTTAATCGTTCAGTCGTTGGTCAAAAACAGAGATTAATGACACATTTTAAATTAGTAATTTTGTAGGAATATGTCTGACTTCATACGGTGGCCCTGAAAGCTCAACTCACTGCAACTTAAGGGGCCAGTGTGTAGGATTTAGAGGGATTTACTGGCAGAAATGGAATATAATATTCATAACTATGTTTTCATGAGTGTATAATCACTTGAAACTAAGAATATTTGTGTTTTTGTTAGCTTAGAATGAGCCCTTCATATCTACATAGGGAGCGGGTCCTCTTCACAGAGTCCGCCGTGTTTCTACAGTAGCCCAGAATGGACAAAGTGCTGAACCATATTTAGTGTCCCCATAGAGACTCCTGTTGTTTTGTAACGTTTCTGTTGTATTCTGTTCAACCTGCAGCGTTTCTGTATTTGGTCGCGTCCTATGATGTGCGTGTGTTGTCAAGTTGGTGAGGATCTTTTCTTCATTTTCTCGCCTTTTATCTATCTGCGTGTTTTCTTAAGTTGCATTGAGCCTTCAGGGCCACCGTAGCTTTCTTCCAAATGATGAGTGTCCCATTTTAGACTGAAGCTCTTCAACACAACACAGATACACACACTCTTACATTACAGACACACACACACACACACACACATCCGTCCTATTGCATCATGTTCAGCACAATTAAGGAGGTGAAGAGGGGTTTCTCCTCTCGTCTCCTCTCCAGACAGCACCACGCTGGGAGTGTCAAAACAATGAACCTACTTGCGTCCAGATGGATGCTCTGCTCGGGGAGTGAGGAAACCATGATAGGCCTTTTTTTTTTGGGGCAACCCCCACACTGCTACACACACACACACACACACACACACACACACACACACACACACTAGACTAGACACCCCATCACTCCAGGCTTCACAGCTACCAGAGACTGCAGTGATTCCCAGATGCCACTGGGATGAATTAGGGACTGATAAACAACATAAGGGGTCAGTTAGGTCTGAGCCCAATGCACACCCCATGGGACCACCCACACACACAAACACACACAGACACACACACACAGTCATCATGCAAGCTGGTGGTCAATTTGTGTTCATCCAAGATGTCTTGAATGGAATTAAATGTCCTCAGATTATCGTCACCAAGAAGACTTCTTATTCTTCTTCTTTGATTCTTTACCCTTCCTTGTGTTTCATGATGTTTCATATGGCAAAGCTTTTATTCAGCATGCATTACCATGAGTGCATGTGTCTTTAGCAGGGTGATTTCAGTGAGACATCCATGCTACTCTTTGGCTTTAGCCACAAAGGCCTGTTATAGTGCTACATTAAAGCTGCTGTAATATTTCCAGCCGCAGCAGGAAGCAGTTTTTAGCAAAAAGGCTCTAAAGGAACTAAGCGGCAACCTCCGGTGCTGAGAGATGAAGCCAAAGCGGAAGTGCTAAAAACTGCAGTTCATCGAATGGCCACTTGAAGCTGGCTCCAAAAGCGAGTCAATCTTCATAGACCTCCATGTTAAAATGCACAACCTTACAGCAGAAATAAACATGTTTACAGTCTTGTACATAAAACGGTTTGGTCTCTATAGCTAATATCCCCTTTCATAACAACTGTAGGGGGGGTGAATCTGTATACAACTCACCCATTTAAATTATATTAAGGCTTAAAGTTAAGGCATATTTGAGGGCGTGGCCACTTTGAGTGACAGGTGGGTGCTATACCAGCAAAGAGTATTGGAGCAAAGAGACAAAACTCCAGTGTTGCTGGCCGCTGCCGCCATTTTGGACTGAAAACGCTTATTATATTTATTATATTTTATTGCTCAACACAGGCTATTTCGGTAGAATATGACAATTGAATAGATATAATTTTGTTATACCTTTGTTTTTTTAGGCGGCCATTTCACTGGCGTCCGGTAGTCGCTTTCAATTCAAAAAGTCGGAAGTGTAGCTTTGCTGCTGCTGGGCGCTGATATTGCAATGGAATGAACAATTGACTTTCACTTCTTGGCAATATACGTTCTTTCATTCCAGGTCGCTAGCTGCTAACCGTCTGCTCTGCTGCGTCCGCCTCATCTCCGTCGACGATCCACCTCTTTACCCATTTTTGGATTAGCTGTGTCGTCACTGCCAAGATAGCGACCGCCGGAGCCACCCACTTTGAGCTTCACAACGGCTCTTCAGAATGGGTGACGTCACGGAGACTACGTCCATATTTTATACAGTCTATGCTAAAAACACACTATATCCTACCTGTCCAGCACCAAACAGCAAAGTAGCAACTAGCTTGTGCACATGGTGGAGCAAGAAACAGATATTTTTCCTCAAGAGTCATTCGAGACCAAAACAGAGTTAAAAGAGAGTGACTACTGGACTTAACATTTTTTCGGTGGCCAGAAACACGACCCATAATGAATGATAATGTCGCTCCATAACCGCTGGATGTGTAAATGAGCAACTGTTCACCATATCAACTTAAAGAGACTGTTTGTAACTTTGTAAGCGTATAAATGTAGCGGGTCGGCACACATGCGCGCTCGCATATGCGCGTTCGCGTGTAGCCGCTGTACCCTCCTCCTCTGCCTGCTCGCCTTCACTCAGACAGCGCGCGCGTTCTCGCGTACTCGCTCCACCTCTAGACGTGAACGAGCGTTCACTACACACTGCAGAAGAGTTAGTTTAGCTCTGAGAATATCTAGTGAATGTACAGTGGACGTTTGTGCAGAAATAAATGCTGCAGCTCCTCCAGACCAACAGAGGTTTTCCGTGTCTTGTGAAGTGACGGGGCTCATCTCCACCCCGCCACTGTTTTGAGTGATGCTCGTTCATGTCTATTTAGAGCGAGCAAGCGCGAGCCCGACGCTGACTTTCGTTGATTTCACGGCCACAGGTGTCGCTGCTAAGAAGCATTTCTGAAAGTTACAAATAGTCCCTTTAAAAGGAGACATCACTGTGTTTACAACTTGTTTCCGCCGCCCACAAAAGGCCCAAAAATCAGTTAGTGCAAGTTTAGTAAAGTATCAAATAATCTACGACCTTTATTGACCTCTTTCTGCGAGCACAGATTGGCTGCAGTGTTTAAGGTCCCCGTGGCCTGTAATCAACAGAAGTATTAAAGTCACATTGTCTGCAGAGCTCCAGCAAACGTGTCTTGTGATGAGACAATCACGATGCAGCATACTGTGATTATAATACTGCTGTGTTACTGGCTTTGTCGGCTTGAGTACATAATGGTGCCCTCATAGCACTGTCCTGCATCACTGACTGGGTGAAAAGTGCAAGTCAGTGTGTGTTGGGGGTGATTATTTTGTGGAGTCACTGTTATTGATCAACTGCTCTATCAAACCCTTGAAGATGTATTATGTTCATTTTGTGCTTTGGGGCAGTAAGGATCTCACTTATGGCCCCTTAATCTTTAATTCATTGAAGGCCAACATTATAGATGTTGTTTTGGAAACCAAGACAAAGCATCTCTTATCTCTGTGTTTTATCATTCCTCCGCCAACAAGCAACCCAGTGACATTTTTTAGCATCGACACTCAAGGGCAGGGGACACAATGGAGTCGTCAACAATGGCCTGATGGTTAGAGAAACAAGCTTGTGATTGATATGTCAGTGGTCTAGTGAATACCTAAAGTTGGACTCTGTAATCAGAGTGAGCAACATGATGAAAAAACAAACTATTAGTTTACAGACCTGAGTGACAAGTTTGTTGCGTTCAACAAGTTGAGCTGAACATTTCACAAACATCAGTAGATTTCTGATTTACTGATATGATTTTGCTTCATGATTAAATAATGTTTCAGCAAATTTCAGTTTTTATGGTCAGCCCAGGAGAGTAAAATGCACAGATATTTTCAACGTTATGCCTTCTTCAGTGTGCAATAGTAGTGGTTACCAGTAAATGTATTAATTCCTTAAACTGGTATTATAGATTGGTTTTTTTGGCCACTTGAGAGCCGCAGAACAAGCTATAAACACAACATTGACATATTATCATCTTATGAAGTTGATATTGTGAATGTGTTAGCAAACAGTTTATGCCTTTAACACATCCGGCCGACACTGAGCAGCATTGGCATGTGTTTTTAGTTGTGTTTCTGGCCGCCCGACAAATGTAAGTCCAATATTCACTCTCTCTTTAGCTCTGTTTTTGGTCTCCACTAATTTCGAAATATCTGGCCTTTTAGCTGCTAAATGCTCCGCTGTATGTTTCACCAGCTAGATGCTAAATTTGTCTGTCTGCTGTTTGGTGTTGAGCTTTTTCACTGAGAAGAAAATTAAGCTGATGAGAGCAGTGAGAGTAAACCAAAACAGCAAAGTTGCAGGCCGTAAAAACAAAACAATGAGCTGAAAGACGATAAAACGTTGAGTAGATCTGAGAGGAACAGCCGAGTCGGGTGATATTTCTCTGTGGGTTCATCACTACGAGCGACACCTTTCACATCACATGCAGTCATTTGATCCATTGTCTATGTTAAAATATTTATTAGTGCAACTTTAAAACATACGCTTCAAAAGTATAGACTACTAAAGCAGCAACACTTGTAGTATACAGACAACTTAACTATTGAATATACAATAAAGTTGTTCTGCATACTGCACGTGTTGCTGGAGTTTTTATCTCTTCAAGACGTTTTCCCTTCTCCGTGCACCTTGGAGGCAGGTGAAGTTGTGCTGGAAATCCGTACTCTGCCTCTACAACAGTTTGTACAGTATGCTGAACACCACCCTCTATCCTTAGACCCTCGATTTGAAAGAAAAATTAGAGGAAAAATGAGGGGAAGAACCATTAAATAAGTGCTGCTTGTATTGTAGAGTAGACAGAAGTAGCAGTGGTAGAATTACAACAGAGAAAAACAGAAATACTGTATAAGAACTACAAAAGAGCAATGCTACAAGGACAACAAAATAACAGGATAAAAACTCCCAACAAACCAGCAAACAGGAACAGTGGCTACACGTGAAGTGCACTCAAACGAAGGCCATGTGGGAGCCTCCACTGACTTCAGCTCTGGAAACATCTGAAAAGCTGCTTTATAAACTCTCTTACAACTAATAGATCCATGTGACAAATGCAGCGACTGCTGAGAGGAATTAGTGGCATGGATTGTCTTCAGCCACAGTATCATTTGTTCTCCTGGCTATTGACTCTCTGCTCTGGGTTATATATAGGCCACTCTGTCACATGCTCCTCCCATTGTAGAATGAGACCTGTATCCTTTTGCTATAGGAAATCTAATCCTCTATTGGAGATCAATAGCATCCTATTTCCTCTTCACTTGTCAAGGATTCAATAGATTACTCGCGTGGACTGGGCTTACTGCTCAGTGTTTTTAAAAAAGCAGGATTTATTTGATACCAAACCATATATGATGATTTACTGTTGGTTAAACAGAGCAATCTTACAACATATAAAGTGTGTTTGAGTCACCTTAACCAACCTGACCTGATTGTTTGTTGATATCACTATAAACTATTTTAGGGATCAATGTTGTTTTACAAAGGGGGTGATGAAGGGACATGTTTGTGCATCCTCAGCAGAAAAAGGAAGAACTATGGCTACTCACTGTGATCTATAGTCCCTTGTCAACCACACCCACACACACACACACTGCCCTTTAACCTCCTTATCACCACAAACCAGGGATCCAGGAAGGAAGAGACAGCGGAGCGCCTGAAGTGTGCTGATGTAAGCTGGGTTTGAAAGGGCGGTGCCTGTTTAGTCACGCAGGTTAAGATGACGGCATGAACTGATTTCCTTGGGTAAACTGGGCCAGACTGCTGGACTGGGCTAAAGTAGGCTAAATTGTGCATGGTTTGGTTGCCCTGAGCGTGACTCCACTCAATGAAATTGAACTGAAGAGGGCTGGACTGGACTACTAGACTGAGAACAGCTGCACTGGATTTGACTGGACCAGACTGGACAGACACAAATATATCTGACTGGAAATGATATAAATATGTCAGTTGGATTCTTTTAGGAGTTGCTAGATTTAAAGGGGAAATCCATCCTCAGACATGGTTAGATATCAATACATTAAAGTTGTAATCCTTAAGATTTTCATTAAATCAAACCCCGTTTTTGAAACTATTAATGGTTGGCATTTTTTTCACCAGTAGTCGTTCAATGTACGTTCTGTAATTGCCTTTCTATAAATTAGTTTTCATCTTCAGTGGCGGAGTCCACCATTCCTGCATTGGATTCAAATGGCCTCCCTACTGTATGTCAGTT